>CAAKHD010007062.1:54842-97573 GCA_901007705.1 Fistularia tabacaria
ATATATAGCTGTGTATATGTTTGTGTGTGTGTGTGTGTGTGTGTGTGTGTGTGTGTGTGTGTGTGTGTGTGTGTGTGTGTGTGTGTGTGTGTGTGTTTTCGGCAGGACCGTGAACGTGTCATGCCACTGATCATTCGTGGATTCCGTGATGCAGCAGAGGAGGGTGGGACGTCAGTGACGGGGGGCCAGACAGTGGTCAACCCCTGGATCATCGTGGGAGGTGTTGCCTCGGTCGTCTGTCAGCCAAATGAGTTCATCATGTCAGTCGGTTTCCATCTCACCATGACACCAAAACAGCCTTGTTACTGTTCTGTGATCAAAGTTTCATTCTTGTGCCCAGTAACCTCTGCTTGTAATACAATTTCCACGTAAATTCATAAGAATTGATATTAGACATGAAAAAGAGGGAAAAAATCCTTCACATGACACTTTACTCTGAATGTGACTTTATTGGATTCTGTTGTGACGTCTACAACATGTCCTGCATTTACAAGCTACAATATAGACTGTCAGACAGATTATTGATACTGTATAATACATTGTCCAACATTAGTTTGAGTTAAAGGGGTCTCTGGTTACACCTTATCAGGATTAAGAAATAAAATAGATGATTTACTGCTTGGAGGTCCAAGGATAGAACCTGCATTAACTCGGGCTTAATCCTGCATTGAAAGGAAAATAGGAACATTTCTCTTAAGCGGAGTCGTAATAAATTCCCCTCAAATTAATTTTATCCTTGCTTGAAATAACAGAAAAGAACGGGTGAACAAAAACTTAACTTGAATTTCTAAATCATGAGTGAAATAGCAAATAACTACTGAAAGAAAAATGAAAATCACATAATATTCATGAATTGTAACTTTCAATAACATCCTAAAGTATCAGAAAATAAAATGAAATTTGCCTTCAACAGTCATTTTTAATATCTTTAATTAACTCGTAATTTGTAGTAATGTCATTAATGAACCCATGTCTGACAAAAAAAAAAAAACGGAACAATTTTGGATATTAGGAGGAAATTAAATCGTTTTAGAATTTAGTTGCACTAAACGGATAGAACAAGTACATTTGAACGCCTCCGGCATCATCCCATCGTCTTCCCTCTAAGATACAGAAACCAGTAAACTACATTCTTTCCAGAATGTCTGAAAACACAACCTAGACAAGATCTTTAGCCTCTAGTCAAGGTAATGTGAATAAATGTAAAAAATCTAAATGTGGCCTACATTTACATTATTGTGCGTGTTTGTCTGTCCAGGCCAGATGGTGCTGTGCCAGGTGATGTATTGGTCCTAACTAAGCCATTGGGCACACAGGTGGCTGTCAATGCCCACCAGTGGCTGGATCAGGTGATTCACTCCGAATTGGCTCAGCACATTGGGGAAGTTTGACTGTGATACTAATACCTCTGGGTTTTTCCAGCCTGAAAGGTGGAACAAGATCAAGCTGGTCGTCACTAAAGAGGAAGTTAAAGAGGCCTATCAGGAAGCCATGTTCTCCATGGCAACACTAAATCGCACAGGTATGGATCACTTAGTTTTTGTATCGTGACTTTGTTGAAGCGATGACCAAGGTGCCATAATTAAACCCGGGTGGGTCAATTGTGTCCTGACTTGGCCATCTGACTTGACCCCCATCCTCATATGCCTGTGAAGTTTATCCAACAGAACTTGTAGTGTGTCAATGAGACATTGTTCATGCAAATAGCCTAGTTGTTTAGAGGTCATTCAGAGGACTATGTCCCCTTTCACATTATTTCTGTAGTAGAAAGTTTTCATAAGACAGGTAGTATTAACAGGTAATTTAAAACTCATTTAATGTTTTTCTTTTTTAAGGAGTAAAAAGTTTGTGAATGCAGTCTTGAGAAAATTATAAATAAATCTTTTCATTTATTTCTGCCAATCTGATTTTGAATGGTTGCAAACACCTCTTGAAACCTCAATACCAATGCTGTATTTAACTGTTTGAAACCTTACAAATACATAAAGAACAGATTTAATTTATTTTATTTAGAAGATAAGCTCCTATTTTTTCCTTTGCAGCTATTCCCCTTCAGGGTTGCCACAGCAAAACATTTGCCTCAGTCTAGCCCTATTCTATGCATTCTACATTATCTAACTTTACAATTAGATTACAATTTAAATGACAATTTCAATGCGTTTTGGAAATGCAATGGCAATAAAGGCTATTCCATTCAAGATCTAGTTAGCAAATAACCTGATAGTTTGGAAGTCTTTCAATAGACTTTGTACTTAAATTGCAGTGGCCCAGACACTTGTGGAGGTACTTCTGTTGACTGACAGGCAAAAACTGCTTTACACTTTTTGAATTACAAAAACAAATCAGTAACATATTTGTCCACGTTTGTTTTGGCTTGCAAAAAAAGCATTGAAGAAGAAGGTCCTGGGGGATGGGGGAGGGTGTGTTTTTCCCAGGGAAATTATTTTTGTTTAATTTCAGAACGTTAAATTTGATTAGAATGTTAAATTTGATTAGAACGTTAGTTAAAAGATACATTAAACAAAATTACTTGAAAATTTGGTAAAACTGCAATGAAAAGTGATGTGAAAAACCTGCACAGTTCAAAAGCAAGGTTGAAAACAATAAAATTCACAAGAACTCAACCTGAAAATTGAATATAACCTGAGAGAAAACAATAAATTAATTTAAAATGGGCTGATATTTTTTTAACTAGAGAAAGAAACTAATTGAAAATAAAATAAAAAAAATCTTAATGTGTACACAAAAAACAATTGCAAAAAGAAAGTCACTTCAGAATTTTTTTATTTTTTTTTAATGATTTTCCACAATACATCATTCAGCATAAAAAATAGGACAAAATATTTATTTTTACCAGCTTGATTGATGCTGGAATTTTCCTTGTATTTATTATTATTTAATATTTATTTATTTAGGATTTTGTAAAGCCTGATAATGTGACTCCTCAGGCCGGAGGTTAGGACTTACTGTTTTGTTTTTTTTTTGTCCAGCGGCAAGTCTCATGCACAAGTTCCAGGCTCATGCAGCAACAGACGTGACCGGCTTTGGCTTGCTGGGACACGCCAACAACCTGGCTGCACAGCAGCAGAACGAGGTGGCCTTCGTCATCCACAACCTGCCCATCATCGCCAAGATGACCGCCATTAGCAAAGCCTGCGGCAACATTTTCAACCTGGTTCAGGGCACATCAGCTGAGACATCAGGTGAGAACTCCTGACGTGTGTGCGGTGTGTGCGCGAGTGTGCATTTGCGTGTGCATGCACACAGACACACAGGTTTTATAGGGGGAAGTTCACTTATTTGATCTCTCAGAATGTCTAGTTATAATTTTTTTTGTAGTTTTGAAAATCATTACATTGCATTCACATGGTTTATGTCAGAAAAAACATGATGTATGAAGAAGAAAAGAAAAATTAAAAGATGATAAGATCCATATTAGCATGTAGATATTAAAGTCAAGTACACTGAAATTTCAATTAAATTAAAAGAATAAACCTACACAATATTGTTTAACTTCTATCACACTGCACTGACTGATAAACGTGACCCCTAGTGACAGTCATATCGGATCTAGCATTTTACCTTTGTGGAGCAGGACTTTTTCAGTTCACTTGCAGATAATCTAAAATGGTACTTTTAGTGGTTTAAAACACTAATGGTACTAAAATGGTACATCTAAAATGGAAACAACAAAAAAAGATAAAGCTTTACACTTATATTTATTGAATTTTGGAGGGAAAAGGGGCCTCTGCACATTTTTATGAATGAAATCTGTAATAGTGATTATGCTCCCCTCTACAGGGGGGCTGCTCGTGTGTTTACCTCGAGAGCAGGCTGCTAAGTTCTGCTCCGAGATGAAGAGCCAGACCTCGGGGGCCGGAGGTACAGGATCAGCAGGGGGTGCATGGATCATCGGAATTGTAGAAAAAGGTGACAGGCGCGCTCGCATCATCGATAAGCCCCGTATCATCGAGGTCCCACCACGAGGAAGCATTGCAGCCAACCAGGATTCTACTAGTCCTGCAGCCCCAAATTAGTGTGTGGGTGAGTGTGTGTTTGTGGTGCTGTCTATGACACAGACAAATCCACTGGCTTTTCTGACAGTGGAGGGCTTTATTTATCAAGAGAATACAAGGCCTTTCGCCTCAGAGGAAGGACAGTCAGGACAGTTAAGCACGGTGAGTGATGGACACTGATCACTCCTTCCCTGTCTCCTCCTCCAGCCCACAAACACATCAGACTTTGTACATTTTATCTGAAAATGAATTTATAATGAAGAGAAAACATTCCAAATGACTCTTGCCAAATTCGGACAGTAATAAACATTTAGTATGTGTGTTTAAGATTTGCTGTGGGGGAAGAGTTTTGTTTGTTTCCATAGAATGATGTGAATGTAAAATGCTGAAATAAAATAATGTGTCTGGCTCCTCCTACCACATCTGGAGGAAGGCTTGAGCAGCTTTCTCCAGTCTAGTCGTGGGAAGGGCTGTACAGTGTCTGTCAACTGATAGGTCTTTCAGCACCAGGTCCCTCCCAGCTTTCCAATTAATGAAGCTCTGTTTTTAAACCCCATCCGGGTGGAGCGGAGTGGATGCCTCTTTTTGGAGTGGGACTGGACTTCACCTACTGAAGGCCTGAAGCTGCATGTTTGTACATTTTCTGCTTTTCACAGTCAATAAATACCAGTGACTAGACAATTGCTCGCTGTTTGACTACCTCACGAATTTCACTTTCTTTGTTATCAAATTTAAAGTCCGTCCCACATTTTCAAAGAAATGTATACAAATCTGTCAGAATTTGTGTTTGCAGGTCATACGGGTTTATTTAAGGCTGCTGTGGAAGAGCTTAGTTAATGTCAAACATACAATTGTTATTTATCAATCTTTATTTAAACAGGTAAAAGAGTGACATTGCCAAGAGGTCAGCAGCACATCTTAAGAACTATTTTTTTAGAAGTGACTACAATTTAACAACATAACATTTACAGTGAAATGTGCGGAAGAAAAGAATCCGTTGTCTTTCAAAATAAGGGAGGGAGACCAATAGGTGTCTCAAGTCCAGATGGACACATCCTAATGATGCACAGCATTTACCTGCATGTGAAAATACAATGTAATGTCAAAACAACTAGAAGTAAATCACAAGGATTTTGCTTGTAAATTAGGATCTGCTATGCAGTGACTTTTGCTTTTACACTGCTCTATTTACCTTTTAATGCCACTGGTATTTTAAAAGTATAAAATGAAGCTAACAAATCAATGTTAAGAATGAAGCTAACTGCGAAGAAAACTCAAAACTCTGTCCTTTGAGAACTTGGGGTTTCCAGGGTCTAAAGTTCAGACATTATTTATATTATTTAATAATAAAATTTAGACAAGTTCAGCCGGTTGAATTATAAAACCCAACTTATATGGCTTGCAGACTGTAGTTTGCCCATGTCTGCTCTAAAGACAGAGTCCCTTTGAATAAAGTAAAATGTGTCAAATAGTTGCTTTTAAAGGGTGGCGCTGCTGAAATTTGACAAAAGTTTCCTTGAGGTTATTCATTTCTTAAGAGTGACTTGTAGAAAGGGAATATTCTTGATAGTTTTACTTTAGGTAATAATACAAAACAAAACAAAGATGATGGGGGGAAGAAAGCAGTCCAAAATCAATATGAAGAGAAATGTTATGGTGTATAAGCTGGAGAATGTATGCTGCTAAAGCAAATTTTAAGACAAAGAGTGCATGCAAAATATTTAGTGTGTAGAAAAATGGAGATAAAATCAATATACATATAAAAACTATTTGAAAGCATCCCAAAAACATTAACATTTCTTAGTGGTCACAAAAACTGAATCAAGCAATATCACATTTACTGATCTTATAGCTAATAAGATGAAACAATGACTTTGAATCCATCAATTTTACAAACTATCACAACACATAACATAGTTATTTGATCAATGATGTAATAGAGTAACTGATTTGTTCTTGGTACTATTTTCCCCCTAAACAGTTGTAGTGTTTATATAAATTGAACCGTGACCGACTGATAAATGTAACGTAATGGAAAAAAATGTTTTTAGACGTTTTGAAGAACTAATTTATACCAAACGCATTTGATGACAATGGGCAAAGCTAGTCCACTAGAGGGCAGCATGCAGCAAACAGTACCATAATACCACCATTATTACTTCGCAGAAGAATAAACACGGAAGACTGGTTTGATGCAGACCAGAACCCAGTCCAAGTTTTCCCATGGAAATTCTGTTTATGAATTGTAGTCTTACATTTTTTACACTTAATGTAGAGTTAATGAACGAGTTAAAACGTGGATATAAAGTCTGTGACGCTACATGTAAGTAAATGTGATTTTTTTTAGATTGTTCCTCTCGGTTCTTTACCGAGGGAGGAGAACTGGAACAGGTGGGACATGCTAATTTTTAAGAAGCTAGTATAATCTTGACTACAGGTGCTTTATGGATGAATGCTTTCTCTGCGATGTTACAAGTGCGTGTGTCTGTGTCAGTGCGCGGTCACGATGCCTTACCTGAGCAGTGCGGACACAGTGAGGGACCTAAGGAGAGTCCTGTCCAATCCCCATGTCCAGTCTGACCAGCTGCGATACAGAAATACCATACACAAGGTTATCAGGTAGGCTAGAGACACAATGTGTTTTTTGAGAGTGGTTTTAAAAACAAGTGATCTGCTGCAAATCCCAGTACTTAAAGGTGACAGGTCCACCTTTGTGCTTTCAAACTCTTTCTCTCTGATGTTCTCTGTCCATGCACATTCTCTGTACTGCACTCCCCTTGGGGTGTCAGGGTGATGTCCCAGGGTGTGGATGTCTCAAGCCTCTTCAGTGAGATGGTGAAAGCCTGCGCCACAGTGGATATAGTCCAGAAGAAACTGGTATATGTTTTTCTGTGTTCCTACGCATCCTTGAACCCGGAGCTATCTCTTTTGGTCATCAACACACTGAGGAAGGACTGTCAGGACCCCAACCCCATGGTGCGCAGCCTGGCCCTCAGGAACATGACCAACCTGAGGTGAGACCCTTGGTTTGCGCTCTCTGACCTGAGCCATGCTCACTTGTGTTCTGAAAGACGTCTGTCTGGACTACATCCAGGTTGTCCAGTCTGATTGAATACGTGGAGCAGCCGCTTACTGCAGGACTGAAGGACCGAGCGGCCTGTGTGCGCAGAGTTGCAGTGCTCGGCTGGGCGAAACTTCACAATCTCCAACCCAAGGCTGAGATAGGTGGGTGAGGGTCACCCACAGCCGCCAATGACTTTGTTTTCCGTATCCTCAAGACAACACAAATATACAAGTGGAGGTACTAAAGTGAATCACAGTCAAACTCATTTTCTAAAATCAAGGGCAAATGCCATAAATTCGTGTATTGCGAGCCTAATCCAAGAAAAAAAAAAACTGAAAATCAAAAAAAATGGTTTGATATTTTCAGGCAAAAATTGCCAGAACACTGTCACCCCTGTAATAAGGAAGACACACTTTTTTTTCTGTCTGGCATGTGATTTTCCAAAGCTAAATGGCTATTATGATTTTAATGGACATTAGAAATTGTGTGTTGAGTTTTTTTTTAATCTTTTTCACATTTTTTCTAATGATCTGGTCCTGAATTTTATCAGGTAATGTGTTTCTAAAAATATTTTAAATATTTCTGTTTTTTAGTTGTTGGTTTTTTTCCCTGACCTTAAAAGATAAAGTTTACAGATCACCAATTCCGTGATTTTGAAAAAAACAAACAAAAAAAAAACACTTGCTGGAAAATGAGAGAAAAAAACAGTTTGTGATTTCTCAGTTGTGTACTCTCCAATAAATATAGGTATATGGTGCTGATAGATTCTGCTGAACGGAATCAAAGGATTTATGTTGAGATTACAGTGTCAAAGATTACCTCACTGATTCACCTGCTCGATAAACATCATTGGGGAAAAGGGAGTGCTGGCAATATATGTCATACTATTTCCAGCCACAAGGTAGTAGCATCGCACTTAGACTGATATTTCAGATGGCATGAAAACTAATACATAACCTGAAATGCAGCTGCTTCGAAAGTCTTTCTCTGAGAAAGTAAATATTTGATAAAGTGACAATAGGGGTGTTTCTACATACTTTGTGGGAGAATGCGTTGGTTAGGGCACCAACTGGTGTAAAATCCAGACCCATCTCATGACAGTATTTGCTGATCGTCCTCAATCTCTGATTACAAAGTGGCATTTTATTTACCAACATTGAAATTTGGTTTACATCCTTAAGTTGAGTCAAAGTAAACAACACGAAAAGCTCGAAAAGCTAGGGTGTTGAAACTCAGCTGGAGGTAAAAGTGTCATCATACCTTAGGGATGCATCTTTGCATTAGCAGCTGACTTTGAAAAGACAGATCTGCAGTATTTTAATCTAAATACTGGTATAAAATACTAGACAAAAAAACTGGTATAAAATGACACATATGAAGAAACAGTGGGAAAGAGAGACTGGTTTGATTTAGCTCTGACTTTGGAACTGCTGGTGTTGGTCGTAAATATATGATAATTTTAATGGGTGCAAATCCATGAACCATTTATCCTTCAGATCAAAGGAAAGAGACCAAAACACATTTCAGTAATATGATTCAAAAGTGGACACAATATATTTCATCCATAAAGACCATTTTTGATGAATTTCACTAGATTGCACATATAAGCAAATTCACTGAGAATGCAGTATCTTATCAAAAGCAGCACACAAAGCCGAATAGGAAGACACAATTACACCTACTCATACCCACTGCCACAGTGCGCTTTACAGGAAAAGGCCAAAGGAAAAGGGCAATAATAAATAACAGAACAAAGCTATCATAGTGTTGGTGTCACAGGTGCAGATTGGCGACAGCTCCTTACATCATCCGTTTCCATTGATTTGTGGTCTTTTGTTTTTATATGTGTATATTTAAGGTAATATATTCTGATTTGTTTTCAATTTCAGTAGATGCTTCTCTAATATCACATTTGTCTGAGTTTTCAGACATTTCGTGCAACTTTGTAAATTTAATGTCTTGCAAATGTAGCTAATTTTCTCCCCATATCATCGGATGGCATTATTGTCTCCTTCACTCCTTCACTGGTAGTCATGACTGACAGAACAAGGTCCTGGATAAGAGCGGCTAAAATGAGTTTGCCTTGCATGATGTCTTGACTTAGAAATAGGATGAGAAGCACAGACGAGCTCAGATTAGAGCCACCAGCTTTTTGAAAGGACTCGGTTGAGGGTGAAGGAAATTCATCACCTTTGTTTCCAATGCTTTTTTAGTTTGTTTGTATAACAACTGACCACCTGTCTGCTCCAGACGCTGCAGTGGTGAACGAGCTGTACAGCCTGTTGAGGGACCCCGACCCAGTGGTGATGGTAAACTGCCTGCGAGCTCTGGAGGAGATCTTGAAGGACGAGGGCGGAGTCACCATCAACAAGCTTATTGCTCATCACCTCCTCAACAGGTTTGCCCATCACCTTGTTAATTGGCTTCATGCCAGATCACTGTGGCGTATTTGTTCAGTAACTTGTTTCCCACATTTTTCTGCTCATTTTCCAAATTCTGAACATTTTTTTTTTTATTTTAATTCACAGAAATTGTTATGGACTTCCTTGCATTTAATTCCTTTTGTGTATTTGAGATGCCATTTGCTTATCAGAGAGTTTTCAAAGTATTGAAGATGTCAAGGGCATAATGGAGGATAATATCTTTACTTTTTTCAGCTGTCTTGAGAAACAGTACCTGTTAAGATGGGCCCCTTTGCATATTGACAGTGTTGCACTGCCTAAATATTTGTTTTAACAACTTCCTGAAGCAAGGCATGTACACATGAAATTTGAAAAATATCCCCTGAAATTTGGAATTAAAGAATAATAATTCCTTAAAAGAAGCAAGAAGTTGTGGAAAGTTAACCGAGAACTTCCAGAAAAGGAGTGAGAAACTGAATGAAACTGGAAATGAACAGCAAATTAACAGACTAGTGGTAGAAAAGCAGTGAAAATTGATAAAAGACTAACAAGATAACAAGATAACAAGATCGGTCCTCATGGTAATGCTGACTTTTATATTCTGTTTTGTTTGTATTTTTCAGTAGGTCATCATTCATCAATTATCATTAATACTAGTGTTATTATTTTCTTTTAAATGAAGGTTGAATTTTATTTATCAATTCAGTTTTTTTTTTTCCCACCTCCTTTTATTTTATTGGTTTCATCCGGTGACTGGTTGTTCGATTCTGGGCCTTGCTGTGTGGACTTTGCATGTTCTCCCTGTGTCTGTGCGGCTTTCCTCCAAGTTCTCTGGTTTCCTCCTACAGTCCAAAATCATGCAGGAGGTGAATTGGAATGCATGGGAAAACTGGCCAAGATGTGTGAATGCCAACTATCCATCCATTCATCTTCTTCCGCTTTTCCGGGATTGGGTCGCGAGGGCAGCAGCCGAAGCAGAGAGGCCCAGACTTCGGTCTCCCTGGCCACTTGGTCTAGCCCTTCCAGGGGGATCCCGAGGCGTTCACAGGCCAGCCTAGAGACATAGTTTCTCCAGCGTGTCCTGGGTGTTCTGGGCCTCCTCCCGGTTGGAAATACCCAGAATGCCTCACCAGGGAGGCTTTCAGGAGGCATCCTAACCAGAGGCTCAAGCTACCTCATCTGACTCCTCTCCATGAGGAGGAGCAGCGACTCTGAGGCCCTCCTGGATGGCCAAGCTCCTCACCTTATCTAGGGAGAGGCTGGACACCCTGTGGAGAAAGCTAATTTCAGCCTCTTGGATCCACCACCTTGTTCTTTTGGTCGGGACCCACAGCTCGTGACCATAGGTGGGGGTAGGAACGTAAATTGACCGGTAGATTGAGAGCTTTGCCTTTTGGCATGTCAGCCAGGACAGCCCAACAACAGCCAGAGCCTAAAGGAACCCTGGGGGTATCTCATCCAACCCCGGGGCCCCGCCTCTTAGGAGCCTTTTGGCTACCTCGGTGAGTTCAGCCCCAGAAATAGAACAGTCCACCACAAAGTCCCCCCGACTCTGTTCCCAAATTGGAAGGCGTGTCCCTGGGATTGAGTATTCCCTCCACCGATCCACAACATCCCGGGTTGAGATCAGCAGTCCACCATCCCCACTGTACACAGTGTTGACGGCGTACTGCTTCCCCCTCCCGAGCTGCTGGATGGCAGACCAGAATATCCTTGGCACCCTCTGAAAGCTCCATTGCCTCACCAAACTTGACCCATTAGTTTTTTCCTCACCAACCACCTCAGCTGCATGCCTCTTGGCCTGCAGGTACCTGTCAGCAGCCTCCGGAGTCCCGCAGGCCAGAAAGGCTTAGAAGGACTCCTTCTTCAGCTTGACAGCATCCCCCACCACTTGGGACCACCAACGGGTTTTGGAGTCACTGCCTCGATAGGCACTGACTACCTATGGCAACTCCAGTCACCCACCTCAACAATGGAGGCACGGAACATGGTCCACTCGGACTCAGTGTGCCCCGCCATACCCGAGATGTGGTTGAAGCCCTGCCAGAGGTGGAGTTAAAACTCTTTTTGACAGGGGACTCTACCAGACGTTCCCAGAAGACCCTCACAGTGTGCTTGGGTCTGCCAGGTCTTACTTGGGTCCTCCACCACCATCGGAGCCAGCTCACCACAAGATGGTGATCAGTTGACCCCTCCGCGCCCCCTCTGTTCACCCGAGTGTCCTGCACATGTGGCCTCAAGTCCGTTGATACAACCACAAAGTTTATCATTGAGCTGTAGCCTAAGGTGTGCTGGTGCCGAGGGCACATGTGCACACCTTTATGTCTGGCCATGATGTTCATTATGGACAGTCCATGACAAGAAGAGAAGTGCAGTAACAAAGCCAAAACAAAACACCACTCGTGTTGAGATCGGGGGGACTGTTCCTCCCAGTCCCGCCTTTCCAGGTTTCACTCTTGCTGCCCATGTGAGCATTGAAGTCCCCCAGTAAGACAAGGGAGGCTCCGACAGGTGTGCTCTGTAGCATTCCCTCTCCGGACCCCAAAAAAGGGTGGGTAGTCTGAACTGCTGTTGGGTGCATAGGTGCAGTCAGAACCCGCCCCCCAACCTGAAGGGCGGAGGGAGGCTACCCTCTTGTCCATTGGGTTGAACCCCAATATTCAGGAGTCGTGGGGCAATCAATATGCCCACACCTGCCCGGCGCCCCTCACTGGGGGCAACTCCAGAGTGGAAAAGAGTCCAACCCCTCTCAAGAGGCCTGGTTCCAGGACTCAATGCAGGCGTCGAGGTGAGTCCGACTATACCTAGCCGGAACCTTGCAGCCTCATGCACTAGCTCAGGCTCCTTACCCGCCAGAGAGGTAACATCGCATGTTCCTAGAGCCAGCTTCTGCAGGCGTGGATGGGACTGCCAAGCTTTCCCCTAATCCGGCCACCACCCACCTCACATCGCACCCGACCCTCATGGCCCTTCCGTGTGTGGTGAACCCAAGGGAAGGGGCACATATATTGTCCCTTTGGGCTAAGCCCAGCTGAGCCCCATTGAGCCCTGTCCCCGGACCTGGCCCCAGAAAGGGTCCCCTATGACCCATGTCTGGGCAAGAGAAAACCAGGTCCATTCGTCTTTTTCATCATTTGGGTTTTTTTTGTGCCACACTGTGTCTGGTCCCTCACCCAGGACCTGTTTGCTGTTGGTGACCCTACCAGGGGCATAAAGTCCCCGACAACATACCTCCTGAGGGTCACTGGGACACGCGGAACCTCTCCATCACGAGAAGTTGGGGGCTCAAGAGAGTGAATCGTTGTTTGTCTATAGTTGGCCCTGTGATTGACTGTCGACTGGTCCAGGGTGTACCCCACCTCTGGCCCAACAGCTGGGGTCGGCATCAGTATCTCATGACCCTGACTGCAGGCTTAGTGGTAAGTAATGGATGATGGATGATTATTCAATTTTGTCTGCAAGGCACAGGTAAACCACAGCAAAGTCCTTGTATTTGAAAACTACTTGAGGATTTAATAATATCTGATTTCTGATGAAAGGTGCTTTAATTAATCTATATTGACTGATTGATATACCATTTTATGACTCCTTGCTTAGCGGCACACTCAGACTGTTATGGATTTACAATATTTGTGTGCTACCTGAGAGAGGGAAAGTATTTTTTGACAAGGAAGAAAGCAGGAAGAATGGTGTCTCTGTTATTAAGTATTCCTGCCTCTCTGCCTCTGACTCAGCTAGTTAATCAAATCAGTGCTAAATGTCTTCCGGATAGATTTCTCTCTAACCTCCTACCGACAGGAAGTCAGAGCAGGGAGGAGAGATTTCGAGACCTGCTTAGATGCCAAGCAGTTGTGGCTTTTTTATGTTTCTGTTTAAAATGCGTTGTGTTGAGCTGGCCGGCCAGAGGCACTGATTACTGTCCAATTTCATGCAAAACCAACGCAAAAAAAACTGTTGTTATTCATGAGGCTGAAGATAATAATCTGGCCATAAAACCAATTAGAGCATGGTTATTACCAGGTAATACAATTTTTTACAAGTGTTTCTGTTATACTTGAGATAAACTGCAGTCTGAACCCGGTGGAATTCTAATTGAACCAGGGGCTTGGCCAGACTAATCTGCAGAGGGAGGTGACACAGGGAAGAGCAAACTCATGTTTTTGCCAAGCATTTAAAAAAAGCACCAAGAAAGATGCCAGTATCATTGCAATTTTGCTGCTAAATAATGTCATTAACATTTTTTGGCTTTTTTTTTGTCTGCTCCGGCTTGGCTTGATTTTCCATGAGCTCAGGTAGGCTTGAATTTTTATTAATCAATGAAAGCGAAACGTAGCCTATGCTTAAGGGACTGAGCACTGACGCCACAATATCATGCCGAATCATAAAATGACAGAATCAAATTGGATATCATAAATATCAACCAATTCCAGGAGTGGGGGAGACTGGAGAGATTTGGTATTTTCTTTTCTTTAGTTTGGCAACAGAAGATCTTGGAATTTAAAGAAAGACTTGTTTAATTGAAGAAGCGCTGCAGTGTGTGTGGGTGAGGGCATTTGTGCATATATGCGTGCGTGCTTGTGTGTGTTCAACCAAAACAGCCACATACTGTTGAGCTTTGACTGTTAGTCATCCATCATTTCTCAGGTACATGACTTCTCTAATTCCTTGGAGGGCAGCGAAATGTGAGGCATGGGCCACTACCAAACTCATTTCATTACCATCCAGCTGCCCACAGCACAATCATTTACAATACTAGTTATAGAAGCACATTTATTCACACCTGAAGATTGTATGTGTATTGGGATATTTGAGTTCAACATAATATATAGAATAGAGTTATTTCATCCATCTATCCATTCATCCACTGTCTACCTCTTATCCTACTCAGGGTCAGGGGGGACGCTTCATTTCAATTGCAGGGCCACATATAAAGACAAACAACTATCCACTCTCTCATCCACTTACAAGGGCAACAGTGCTGCCCTCGAGTTATTTCATAATGTATTAAATGTTTTGAATTGCCTTTTTTATTTTATAAATTATTCCATTGTCTTTTTTCTAGTTGATTGGCTCAAACCTCTGCGATTAATGAAAGAATTATGATTACTCTTATGATAGCTTACTTTCCTGTCAGTTGTTGAGGCCCCATGTCATGATTACAAAGTGATCACTTATTGCCCAATAATCACCCAAACTGAAGCTGGAGACTGAGGATGTATAGTGCTTCTGCCTCGTGACGTGGCCTCCCACCATCATCCTAGGATTTTTAAACTAGCCGCAGGTACACTCGTAGCAAGTTACTTCAGCTCCCTCTGTATGTTCCCTTAGGCTGAAGGAGTGTGACGTCTGGGGTCAGAGTGAGGTACTGAAGACCCTCCAGCGTTACCGGCCTCAGTCAGAAGACGAGCTCTTCGACATCCTGTCCCTACTTGATGCCTCACTGGTCAGCCCCCACCCACCTGTCATGGCAGCCACTTTCAGCCTATTCCTGTGCCTCTGTGCCGACCTGCCTTCCATTAGCCTAAGTGCACTGGAACGAGTGCGTGTTCCCCTGCTGGCAGCCTGTGGGAGCACATCAAGAGAAATGAGGTTCACTGCGCTCTGCCACATTCAGGTGGGGTGGAGTCATTGTCAGTCCGGTCTAACTCGGTGTTTCGCTCACTTGCGTCATCTAACAGCATATTTATTTCCTGGTTTTCAAGCACTAAACATGTATTATAACACTGAAATCAAACCACCCCCTAGCCCCATAGAGCTATAGTAATTACATCATCATGTTAAAGGCTGCTGGCTGATTGTTTATAATGCTGTTGAGTTTGTAAATGCAGTGCTTTCTTGTGAGATAAATTTAAGACAAGAAAAGATGGGACCAAATGGGTCAAAATATTAATTGTCCTACCTTGTATGAATGACTGATGAAAACCCCTTTCACTTTGTTGATTTCCAGTTGCTACTGCGTTCTCTCCCTGGTCTGATGGGGGCGCATTACAAGCGTTTCTTCTGTGGCTACGCCGAGCCAGCCTACATCAAGCAAAGAAAGATGCAGGCGAGAACTTTTAACGCAAAACCTTTCAGCCCTTGTTCAATATAGAGAATTGTTATTTCTTAAATTGCATTTTTTTTCTCAGCGTTAACATTTTCAATATTCATTTTGATCCTTATTTATTTCTCACAAGTTGCACATATTGTGTGTTCAGATTCTGGTGGAGCTGGTGAATGATGAGAATGTGAGCATGCTGCTGGACGAGCTGAAAGGATACTGCACTGATGTTAATGTTGACACTGCCGAGGCTGCCATCTCAGCAATCGGTGAACACATTTGGCATTCCAATGGATACATGAACACACATGCTTTCGTTAATGGTGTCTCACCATGTTAACCCTTTCTGCCCCATCTGCCCACAGTTACACACGTCATAATTTTCCTGTAATGTTCAATGGAGTCATTCTTGTGTTTGTTCCTGTCGGTTTTTATAAAAAAAAAAAAAAAAAAGGTTTTATTCCTCACAGTTTTTTTTATTTCATTTTGGTTACTGAAAATTTCAATCAAGGGCATATACCATAATTTCCAGATTCCAGCGCACCTGATTATAAGCTGCACCGGCTAAAAATAATGGTATCGTTATCTTCGTCTTCCTCCTGCGCACTAAAACCATTAAAGTTGTCCTCTTCAGTGTCAGAATTGAACAGCATCAGAATTACTTTCTCACACACTTCCTCGGTCTCTCTTGGTGGCATGAAGGTTGTTAGCCCCAAAAAATCCATAAATTAGCCACATCATTGTTTAAGCCGCAGTGCTCAAAGCCTGTGAAAAAAGTACCGGCTTTTAGTCCAGAAATTACGGAAGTCAGTCAGACTCCAAAACACCATTTTTATACTCTCATCAGCAAATATGGCATGTTCATCTCTGTGTTTTTGTAAAAGATGAGTCCAAACTCATTTGATGATTGACATGTCATAATTTTTCAAATGTAGATACTGTTTCTTAATTTTCTGATTTGCATTTGGCACAAAGCTAACCAAATATGATATTTTTAGCAGATTACAATGGATTATTCAAATTGCTGGTGCCTTATTTAACAGTTGACAGCTATTCCTTGCTAATTCATTGTTTCATCTCAGTTGGAACAACGTTTGGTGATTTTTCTCAGTTTTGTATATTTTAATAAATGGTCAGAGTCCTAATGCTCTTGGTTTATGGGTGCTGTGTTGTGTTGTTTTGTTTGTCCCTTCTGGCTCGGTGTTTGATCCTTGTTCGGGGTTGTCTTGCAGGTCGCATTGGCCGCAGCTACAGCGACCAGTGCCTGGAGATTCTGACAGGGCTGCTCGGCCTCAAACAGGAGCACGTCACATCCGGTAAGACGTGACCCTGTAAGGTTACTTGACTAATAGGAGCTTGACTACTCCCCCACCCCTCCCACTTTTCCTTTCAGCCGTGGTACAGACAATGCGGGATCTGGTGTGGGTGTGCCCCCAGTGTTGTGAAACTGTCTGCTTGGCATTGGAGGGCTGCGATGAGATGCTGCAGGACAGCCAGGTGAGACCCCAGCCCATCTATGCTAAAAACACCTCAACCTCCTCAGATTAAAGCACAATGTAGCAGACACTAGATAATGCGTTGGCTTCTGACTGGAAAGAAAACTTTCGCTATTACATTCTAAGCCTCTTAACTTAACTGTTATTTTATTATTCCATTTTTGCTCGATGTTCTAATTTGATTAGAATTGCTAAGAGGATTCAAAAGAAACACATCAGGCTTTATTGTGTTATTATTCATTGTGATTTATTTATTTTCTTAGACGTGTGTGATCTGACCGTTGTGCACAGCAGCACTACAAGAAATAAAAAAAAACAGGAAGGCACAGCGATGAACTGTCTCCAAATCACACAGCATCCCTGGTCTCACAACTGTCTTGTACACGTTTCCTTTCATTCTGGCTGATATGCAACTATCGCATTGTGCCCCCTGATACTTCACCCCACAGCTTTATACTGTGGAAAGATTATATTTGATGCAGCCACATTTTTGTTAAAATTGATTCCTGATTTTCATCTTATTTGAAGGGAAAAATTGCTTTACTGAAAACTTATGGAACACTGGAAGATCTCTAGTTTTAACGACAGTGAATCAGGCCTGCACAGTGGATGCAGATGACACTCATGTAGATTGAAAACACACTGAAGAATTCAATGAGGTCTCCTCAGGGAGATGCAGGAGTGATGGAAGTCGGAGAAGCTGCCGCCGTCCGTCCACACAGAATCTACTCACCTGTCACGTAACAAAAATCCCAGACTCAGAACACCTGACAATCCTGAATTTTTACTTACTGGACAGAGTCTGAATTTGACGTCACTCGTCCTGCTTAATAATGGATGATTAGAGAGAGAGAGAGAGAGAGAGAGACAATAACTGCAAGAAAAGCTGAATGTTATGTCCTCTGGAGTGACAAGCAAACACATGGGTCACATTGTGATTGATATTTGGTGAGTCTTTGCCTTTCTCCAGAAATTGAAAAGAAAGAAAACACATGTACGTTCAGGGTGTTTCTTTGCTGATTGATTATCAACAAATGAAGGTCACACCTTCACAAGGGAACTCTGGGAACTGTAGAAATTCTGCATTCAGAAAACCTTCAACAATAGACAGTGGATTATTCATGGGAAATGAGAACCATGCCAGATATTCATTTGTGTTAATCTGCATAAAAGCCTTGTAGTGTGATAGGTTAGACTTTCCAGGGCTTGTCGGGCGTTGGGCATTCCTGTGTTACGAAAACGTGGCACCAATTCAAAAGCATGTCAGGGAGGAGAGCACGAAAGATCTTATCCAAGTTTGTTGTTGGACTTGTCCAGTATGTAGTAATAACTGTCAGTGTGTCTGGTGCTAGGTGTGTGTGTGGTGGGGTGCTTGTTTCCAGCATGTAGTAATAATTTCTTTGGGGTTTGAATTATTTATTAAGTCCTTTAACAGAAAAAATTCATTCTCATCACATATCTCAATACATGATGATATTTATCATTCATTTTATTATTAGTCGTGTCCGCATGTTCCGGACACTCGGGTGAATAGAGGGGCGGAGCTGTCATCTTATCACCACATGGTGGATATAAAGGACTATATATAGTATATATTCCGTTTGTGCAGGATATGAAGTTTGTTGGCGTGAGAGAGGATGATACAGAGAATAGGGTTAGATGGAGAAGGTTGATTTGCTGTGGCGACCCTTGAAGGGAAAAGCCGAAAGGAAAAGAAGAAGGTTGAATAGGGATGTTATGTTAATGCTGGTGTCGTTAGGGGAAAGACTGGTGCAACTTCTGGGGACTTACCTGAGCTAGATTTGAATAGGTACAGCTAAAGCCTAGATTGTGTGGAAAAAAAGGAAAGAAACGTGGACTGAAACTCAGGTGGTAGTCACTGGGGCCTATTTTCAGTGGTGGATCTTCCCGAGTGATTTTTTGAGGGCACAGATAAACCTGGTGTGTGTAAGTTGATCTGTTTTGGGATGGATCCCAGTAAGGGGTTATATGTCAGCGATAGGCTTTGACTCAGCCCCCTCTTATGTTAAGAGACATTTTTTCCAATTTTGCAAAGATGGCTTCTTTGACGCCTCTCTCGAACCATCTGTCTTCTCCGTTCAGAATGCCGACATTGCTGTCTTCATAAGTGTGACCCCTGTCCTTCAGGTGTTGGTGGACCGCGGAATCCTGTCCTATAGCGGTGACTCTCCTGTGTTGGACCATCCGTTTGTGCAGAGGTTGTTTTGTCCCCCCAATGTAGAATCACAGTCCTCATTGCAAGTGACAATATACACCAGTATACGCCTTCTTCTCTGGCTCTCAACGAAGGCGTATGCTTCTTTTTTCTCTCTCCCTCCCTGCCCTTATCTGCCCTTCTTGCTACTCTTTGTCTTGTGCTATCTCTGTCTGAACCATTGGAGCCTCTCCTTCGCATTTTGTCTGAAATCCAAAAATGGAATTGGTCAACTGGTATCTCAACGTAATCGACCAAATTTTCTCGACAAGAAGACAGGGTAAAGGTGAGCCCTCATGCCCCTACAGAATGTTTCTAGCCGGATACACGATGGTCTCCTGGGAGACGTGGAGGACTGTGTGCCTCTTGATCCTTTCTGTGGAGGACGCTGAAGAGCACGATATCTGAACATGCCTATATTTCTGGATATATTTTACGTTTCTTTTTAAGTGTTCGTCCTTTTCTCATCCACTTCCCTAAACAAGACCAAGTGTCTGCAGTAGAAGATGGACTGTCTAGTCTGTTGATTTAGGTGTTGATTACACCAAGAAATCTGCTTTTATCTGCTTAATCTGATGACTCAAACTCCAAGTGGGCTGATCACTTCTTATGCATCTTTGTATTTTTATGGCTTTGTCTTTTCTTGTGCAAGAAACATTCAGAAGTTTTCACATTTAATTATTTAAAATGAATGTATTAATATTGACTTATAATTTGCCCATGTGATATGAGCTAGCAGCATCGCTCAAGGGGTTAGGATGTGTTTGGAACCGAGCATTACTGGTTCGAATTCCGCGCTCTTCCTAGCCTTTTGAAGTGTTGTTGAGCAAGACATAGCTGTCTTCTGCTAATGGCTCATCCATGATGGGTTAAATGCAGTGGTCAAATTTCACTGATGTTTTGCTGTATCTATAACTGAATGTGACAGGAAAGAATCTTTCTTTCTTTTCTTCTTATGTGGTATTATATTATAAAAATATATTCAGTTAGTATTTTAAGAATAGTTTAATTATTTCTGTATTTTAGGTTGTTTATTTTCAAATCATTTATTGTTAATTCCAAAGTTGTTTCCAAAAAAAGTTATTTGTTACATAGTGCACACCTCAGTAATGAAGCTCATTATCTCCTCCATGCCAGGGCAGGCGGGCCCTTCTGTGGCTTCTAGGGATGTATGGGGATCGTGTCACTAGCGCCCCCTACACTTTGGAGCTATTCATCGATGGGTTGAGGGGCGAGTCCTCACAGACAGTCAAGATGGAGCTGCTGACAGCCACAATGCGAATGTTTCTTTGCCGACCCGCGGAGACTCAGGACATGTTGGGAAGACTGCTGCATTACTGCATAGGTATGTTTGTGTGCCATGTGTGTGTTTAGTTGAATCAAACAAACATCCTTAAAATTATCATCTTTTACAGATGAGGAGACAGACATGTGCGTGCATGACCAGGCGCTTCTCTATTACCGCCTGTTGCAGTGCGGGAAAGAGGAGACACGCAAAGTCCTCCAGGGTCGAAAATCAGACCCCTCTATGGGCGTCCTCATTGGTCGCCCTGCGGAACCGGTTAGCCAATGGGGATGCACTTTTAATACTCTGACACCCCTCAGGCAGAGCAACGAATATGTAGACACTGCCTGCAGGGCAAGTCCAGACCAAATGACCTTTAACCCCTGCTGTGTTGTCTCTGACAGCCTGAACTCAAGCCAGCTTGAGGAGGTGAATACAGGTGAGTCTTAAAATCCTCCTCAGTCTCTTAAGTGTTACCCCCAGGGATTCTTTTTCCCTGACTTCTGTAAGCTATGGAGCCATCTGTGTTGTGCTTTCTTATAATGTTTGCTTCTCCTGATTTACTTGTAAATGTTTTATGCAAGGAATAGATTGGTTTTTCAAGTACTTCTAAGTTACTGCAGATTTGACTGGATCCCATTCCAGAATTGGACTCATGTCAACGAAACAATAAAAATAATGTTTTTACCCAGTTTGTAAGAATGAACATTTTCACTAATTCACTTAAAGCACATAAAAGTACACAAAGCAATACAAATGTAAAGTGACCGCAAAAATTTGATGACATCAGTTCAGTTATCAGAAGCCATTAGATAGTTAAAATGTGGTTCAATTGTCATATTGAAAAATACATATCCTGCAGTAAATCAGGTCCCATTGTCTATTTTTTTTTGTGTATGGTCTGTACTGTATGTACTTTATGCAGGGTTTCAGAAGTTAGAAAAAACAATACTGAATAAGAATGCACATACTGATCTGCAACATATTATCTAAAAAAGATCCAGATTAGAAATATATAGAAATCGCCACAAAATTGCTTTTCAAATGGAAGATATCTTTCTGAAAAATGGCCACAGACCAAAGCCACCTACAGTGCTGCCCCTGACCTCACTTCCTTCTGTCATGAACATTTTCCCACATTTGTTGTGGTTAATATCATGAGGTTGTTGTGTGATACAGGTTGGGCACTTGAATTATTTATGTGAGTAAGAGGGATCCAAGGAGTTTATGTTTACTGTATATAGAAATGTCTGCTGCGGCTTGTCCTCCTGCTGCACAAACAGATAAAGGAGATCCCGCTGTCCTGGACCAGGGCTATCCTTGTCACATGGAACCAGTCTGTGCAGAAATGGATGAGATTGCGTGATTGAACTTAGCTTGTCGGCACAGTGTATCCTGTGTTATTGTTGTATGAAGTGATAGTGCTCTGTAGTTGGCTTCCCTTACTCAATTATGTGTAGTGTTTTGGTTCCTGCAGCCTTAGAGGGTGGGGCTCTTTTCGGTAATGGGAGTGACACTTTCTGCCGAGTCACTGGTCTGTTGGAGAGCCGTTGGTCCTTTGACCTGCATAACTGCATTACAAACTATCCTCTTGCAGCATCATGGTAGGAGTTTGAGGCAGCTTTAAAGAGGCTTTCAAGTCCTTGCTATAAGTATCTGCCTGAATATATTGAATCTCTGTAACGGTAACCGATGTGCAAATAGTAACCAATCGAGTTTGATCTTTATCCAAGTACTTATCTCAGTTTTACTGAAATTGTCTTGAAATGGATAGGTTATTATCTAAAACATGATGAAAGATTTCGCTAAAGAAGATATCTTAAAAGGAGAAACAAATTGCCTATTTGGGAAAAAATTCACCTTAAATAACAGCAAGACCGAATACAGACATATGATCTAAAGCAGAATTTTGAGAAATATCCCAAAAGCCTGCAAGGGACTATCAATAGATCAGGAAGGAATTACCCAAAAGGGAATAAAAAAATTACCTGAAAATCAGCCATAAATTGCTGCTGATGATGATAGACATAGATAGAATAGCTGGATCCAGTAAACACACTGTGATGTTCTTCCACAGGAGGATTCATTTGTGGGAGCGCTGTGACATTTTAATCACACATCACTCTCTACTCAACCTTCCCCTCACCTCACCCCCCTGCCCCCTATTTGTCCATCCACATCCTTCTTCCAGCCTCAGATGCTGCAAGTGAGCTGGCAGAGTCGGCCGGAGACAAGGCAGCGTCCATGGCAGTCTCCCCCCTCAGTCTGTCCCCAGCTGTCAGCCCAGAGGAGTTTGAGCGCCTGTGGCTGGAGGGGCATGGATCCCGAGGTAAAAAAATGAAAGTTGCCAAGAAGCAGAAGCAGCCTCTTCATGCGATACACTGTAGAAAATTGAAAAACCTGTTATGTATCAACCAAAAGGGGTTAGTGTCGAATATGCCGCTTTTGTTTAGTTGCACTTTGTCCCAGTCAGTGTGTCAGTCCTAAATGAATGGGATTCCTTCTCCTATTTCATAAATCAGCAGACGTGACGCGGGCTGGGTGACTAGAGGTTTCTCTAAGGGTTAGCATTCAACTCTACAAATAATAATTAAAATAACAGAATGGAGTAAAACCTGTTCCCCCAAACAATATCTGATACATGGATGGGATTACGTTTCAATTCACTGCACTTAACATTAAATTCTTAACATCGACTTGTTTTTAAATAGTGGGACTTTTTTTGTGCCTGCCAGTGGCAGAAAAATAGTTTTTTGTTTATTAACAATCGTGCATTAAGTTGACAAATGAAAAAAGGAACAAACGTAGGAATTGCAACAAACTGCATCTTCATCACAGAACCCCACAGTCGACACTGCGGAGGTCCGGTGTGGGACCTTCACGGCAGAAAAAATAAAACCCTCATTTAAATAGTTTAATAGTTTTTCCAGATATTTTGATCCTACTTGTGCCAAATAATGAGGACACATCAAACCTGGATGTCAAACAAAAGCACATTTCTCTGGAGCAAACACTCTTTTTCTCAGTTGCTGGGCAACAGAGAAAACAATACCAGGCTAGGTGTGCATTGGCTCTCTATGAGTGTGTTATGTTAGACTGAATGAACGATGGAGCTTAGACAGGGAAATCTGAAATACTATTACAACATTTTTATAAAAAATATAGGTATAGACTGACAAAAGTCCTGATTTATCAAACAAAAGTGTGTTTTAAATTTCATTTTAATCATGTCAGGCTGATTATCATATTGCTCCTTGTACAAGGAACATGCATGTGTTGCTCTGGTGGTATAGATCTTCATCAGGAAAAGGAACTGTAAATGCAATTGTGTTTGTATATATGCAAACGCTTTTGGATTTTTCTAGTTGCTGTCCTGATTAAGATCAATATCCAAACAAATACAACCGATTTCATTACAGAAAAAAGCACACGTTTCCCTGCTGATATAAAAACAGTGGTGCTTGTTTTTTTTTTAAATATCCTTTTCTTAATTTTTGTCATCAGGTGCAGAGGAGGAGGATTATGTGTGTGTGACGGAACACGTTCGATGCCCCACTGTACCTCACTGCTCCCCACAAAGCTTGCAGGTTGCAATGCAGCTGGTCCACATCCAGACAATGGCCTTCACACCCCAACACACACTCCCCTGGAGGGTCTACCTCTATACACATACCGCTAACACGCTCATACTAGGAGAGTTGCTTTACACTGGAGAGGGCGACGGAAGTGAATCAGAGGCAGAGGGCAGTGAAGGGCAACAGCTTAAACAGGAAGAGAAAGAAGTGACAGTGACATTACTGCAAAGGCCAAGAGATGACAATGCCCTGAGAGGGTTTTCCTCTGTCCTCACCTCCGTCTTGCACACACTGTCCTCAGAGAGGGTCTAGATAGACCACACACACACACACACACACACACACACAAACAGTGTTCTTATATTGCATCAGGGCTCGACATTATATGGTCAATAGAATCAGAGCTTTTAAAGCAATTGTACTTCTAAAAAAATTTACTGGAAAAGATTAAAAAAAAAGAGGTGAAAAGTCAGTAAATTGTTCTATTGACAGAAACAAGCAATGACCCCCAAATCCAAGTAGAGCTTTTATGTTGAAAAATCATACCAACAACACTAAAAATGCCTGAAGGCAGCCGAAAAAATTAACAAACACAACAAAAATGGAAAATAAAAACGTGTATTTGGAAAAAAAAAGAGATATATTCCCAGGGTCATCGAAAATGGCTGCTTTCAAAACACATCAAAAGATTTGAAAAATACTAGCCGATACTCTTTTTCTCATGTTATCTGAGAGTTTTTATTATGGAACTGGATTGGTCCTGAGTCAACAGATCATTGATGCTGTAGCCCTACTGTTGAATGAGTTTCCAAGGAAACTGGTGTCGTAGTCACGCAGCCATTGTAACTGATGTTCAAGACATACATATGGCCATGCTTGCATTGTGTCTGATGCTACAGAGTGACAGTAGTTTGGGGCATGTCATCATGCTATCTGAAGATACTGGTCAATACCAGCATATGTCACCATGGTAGAGGATGTTGAAGCGAGATGCATTGCCATGGTAAATGTTCGTCAACCACGCATCTGTATTAATTGAACCTGTATTCAGTCAGTGTATTTAGGGTTGCCACATGTTGCAGAAAAGCTGGAAATAGGTTGGGTGTTAATTTGGTAATTAAAAACACGGAGAATCCAGAGAAATCTTCTGTTGTCTTTGGAAATTATTTAATTTGTCTCGAATATGCAGAGATTCTACAGCACTGGTGTAACAGGCTCCTGTTGTCGCACCATCCTATCAAATTGCAATTCTTCTTAAGCTAAAAAAAAAAAAAAAAAAAAAAAAAACGTAAAAAGTATGTATAAATTATGTATTAAAACGTGTATCTAAAATCGACGTGTATCGAATTGAATTCAAAAAATGTCTTCCTGGCTCCTTTTTGTAAGTAATTACCTGTTATGGGGAAGGGGAACTTGCTGGTGGACTTACTTTTCTTTCCCTGAAGACGTTTCACCTCATCTGAGAATCTCCACAGGTAATGTGCTGGTGTTTGTAGAGCCTGATGGACTGAAAATGACCAGGGAGAGGGGAAAAAAAAACAAGTGGGACCCCGTGAAAGTTTGTAGGTGTGACTCATGCAACTGTTATAAGACTTGGGATGGAGCTACTTTGTGGACGCTTGAACGGCGCTCCACCCTTTTGCAATATTTATGTTGCAACGTAAGGATGTGTGATTTGGACATTTCTTTAGGAGTGAACACTTTCTCTCTCACTTGCACGTATACACATGGCGACACACCTGGGTCCCATTCACCAAAACCTGGTGACTGGCGCGCGCGAGACTCGGACTCCCGATGACTGAGATCGAGCAACCGCGGCGGAGTAGGCGCGCGTGACATTTAGGACAAGTCTGCTTCCGCCTAGTGCCCCGGGTGCAGACGAGTGATCGCAGATGAGTGTCGCATTTCCTGTGATTCACAAGGGATACTCGCAGACAAGTGACCGACTCGACGGCCCGCTGACAGAGGTGAGTGAAAGTCATCATTACTTTCCTTTTTGTCAAAAGAAACCAAGTACGCCGGTCCCTTGAATTCGAATCAACCCACGGGTGTGAACGCAAGGCGTAACTGATGTAAAAGACGCGCAATAACATCCACTGGTTCCGGTCCGTATCGCTTGTCCGGAGAAAAGTATCCAGGAGCTGCTGCGTGTCAGTCTGGACCCGCTAGAAATTCAGTCGCCCTTTACCACACACCGAAACCGATGCACCGAAAACCACCGTTTGTGTGACGGACTTTACGGAAGTAAAAAAAGTGCTGTGCAGGTTGTGTTTTATTATTTGATTTATTCAACCATATTTCACGTAACGGAAGAGTATGGATTTTTAAATTCTAAATATTCACTGGACAAAATGTGTCCGATAACAGCCGACTTTTTTTTATTTATATGCTTTTTAGGCGATTTCATTTGAAAGAAAAAAAACATTTTAAACGCTATAAAACTAGATTCAATTTTGTGAATGAGGAGAGGGCTGGACTCCCAACTGTGAGATGTGTTGCGGAGGAGCAACACATCTCAAAGCGGACTTGTGGCGTGAGTGGTGACAGTGAGGACGGAGGGAAAAATAAAGGGGAGTCGGAAACGTTACCCGAAAGAAACTGGTGTCTCCGCGCTTATTTGTGACTTTGTGCAAGATAGGCGACTTTCGCTAACCCTCGGTTACACTAGTCTTTATCATCCCCAGCTAAATATAAACAGGTTTGAACCTTGCACCACTTTCCCCATCTCTTGACAGTTAATGTTTGTTTCGTAGTGAGGTTCTCCGTTTTTCATTGTTACATCCCGCCTCTGAGTTTGGCATGGGAGTGGGCCTGAGAGAACAAGGTTCGACCACATGGCTGCATTTGCTGAGCTCATGCCCACTGGTAAGCAAGAGAGCATTTAGCGACAATGAAGGGTATTGATTGTATCATGGGTACATTTTCTACTCCTCATTCCTCCTTCAGATACTCCACACGTGGGTCATCCACAGGGAACACAGGCAGCTGTTCAATTTCCACAGAAAGTATTAATCACTCCTCTGGTTGACCCACACCAACCCACTGCTTCTTGTCCTACTGAATTAGGTTCATGATTTCATAATGTAAACACCTTGGCCATGCCCAGGAAGTGGCAGCGCCTGGATTAATCCACATTTTACAGATTATGATGTCACACACAGAAAGGGACGAGCAGATATGGATCCAGTGATGCTGACTATAACCAAAGGTTTTCATTGTGAAAAACAATGATTCACAATGAGAGAACAAACAGTGAAATATATATCATTGGGACAAACTGAACTTCTTATTTGTCCCATTCAGCAATGTAATGATGCTTTATCCCTTGTGAATCACAGGAAATGCGACGCCATTTAAAGAAGAAGATTGCTATATTTGCTCTTCTGCTTGTGGCAGGGGGTTTATACCTAACTAGCCACCGAGGCCTCATCTCTGTGAGTAACCCAGTGTGTAAATACTTTTTTTTTTTTTTAATTCAGTCATTTTTTTAAACTAAACAAACTATCCAGGCCCTTCATATCACTTTGCCAGAGTTTTTGAGAAAACTGAGAGGGTGACTGACACTGCCTCATCATGTCAAACCTACCCCTCTAACTCATCCAGGTTGTGGAGCTCACTGATATATCTTTCATGGCAGCTGGAACTGCCTGCCTGATCTTCCTTAAAACATCTTACACTATATTTGTTTGAACTTGTTAGTAAAATACTGTTCAGACATTTCTTTACATACACACTTCATTTCAAAATGTTTGTTTTACAGGGTGACACAACAAAGTCCCTAGAGACCATTCAAAATGACTCTAACTGGCAGGCAGAGAGGCTGGTGCAGCAGGAATCATGGGTGGAGCGCCGGGGGCTGCTGCCACTCAACCTCTCCTATCAGCTGCTGGCAGGATCTCCATCTGCTGAAAGTGAGTTTGAGTCAACAGGCAGAAATGCTGTGATGATTATCTTTGTGCACAAAGATCTGGGATATGGTTGATGCCCTACATATGTATTCTGAGCAAGTAATTACCTGACATTTAGACAGAAAATGACCCTAAATTTCAATAATGATTACATTGTAATCAGACAAAAATGTATAACTCCTCAACACAGTAACACAAAAATTCTACAGATAAATTCAGAATTAAACAGTAACTGGTCGAGGAAAATTACCAGATTTCATAAAAAGTTGCAAGAATTCGTTTTTAACAAATATTTTACAAAAAAAAAATTCCGATTACATTTTCCTTTCTTTTGTCACCTGAATATGGTGATGAGCATTTCTCATTGTACTTTTGGAAATTCAACCATTTATTTATTTTCAAAACAAAAACAAATGTCAGTTTACTTGTGGTATCTTGAAAGCAATTTTGGTGACATGCAGGCATCAACACAGATTCTTGTTTAATTGACTATTTTGTCTTGTTGTTTTGGATCTTACGCTCATAGTTTCAGATGTTTTTTTTCTTCACACATCCATGCCATCAGTCCTGGGATGTGCTTTTTTTCTTCACTTTCCTCTATAATTTCTTTGCATACCATGGCCCTTATTGGATGTAATTTCATTGACTGAGATATAAAGATTTCGTCTAACTTCTCTGATGCCTTTCAGAGTATCTCTGCATCGGTATATCCTCTGTGAAGCGGAAGAAGGGCAGCTATATGATCTCTACCCTGCAGTCTATCTTCTCCCAGTCATCCCCTCAGGAGCGCTCCTCCATGGTGGTGGTTGTGCTGCTTGCAGACTTTGATGCCAGCTGGAGGACAGCAGCACTTAGGGACATCAGGTCTGCCTTCTCTGTGGAGCTGCGGCAGGGCCAGCTCGTGGTGCTCCATGTTCCCGAGGAGTGGTATCCGCCCATTACAGGTGCTGTTAGACTTCTTACACAACCAGCTGAATAAAACCCAAGCCACTTCAGTTTGGAAGATGCTGGATGGTCAAACCACACTGATAGTACATCTCATTTAGGATCCTTCATTCTTATGGGCTTGATCCCAAACCCTGAGGCTGATGATCACTGTTTCACATCCTGGATGATTTTAGTTCTGCACAGGATCTTCTTTTCTCAGCTGTTATAAAACTGATTCAACATGTTAACTGATATTTTCACTTTCCTTTCGGTGGAAATGTTCTCTTTACTTTCCTTTGGTATACTTCTGTGGGGGAAAAGCTTGAAAACAGTCCAGTATTTAAAAATAAAAGTGCATTAATTCATGAACTGTGCCATCTATAATTTCTCACTGTCCCATCCAATGTCTATTAAAAACAGCCCTCAGTACCTTCTGGTATCCTTGGGGGAAGTTTGGAGAGAGCAGGCCACATGTGGCACGCCTGTTTATTTAGATGAAGTCAAAGTAAAACAACCTAATTTTCTGTCTTTACTCTGTTTACAAACTGATTACTGGTAAATACAGAATCATCCTCAAATGAAAACAAATGTGGTGCTCTTGTAAATTTGGGAAGAAGTGCATTAAAAGTAATGAAGCAGTTGGCCCATTTGTAAAAGTCCACCTTGAATAATTCTTTCAGTGTTCAAACAAGAACAAAGAAAAATTACCGCAATACTCCTCTTTTGACTGACAGCTTGTATGTTTTATAATTTGTCCATGTTACAGACAGTATATGATCAGCCAGCCGGTTCGTCACCTGAGGCACTGTACATACACTATATGGTCACGAGTCAAGGCAGGTGAGTGAATACTTGTGGCCATATAGTGTATATCTGAAACTGCAGGTGATGTTCACATTCAGTAAAATCAATGAATCCTTTCAAATCTCTACTTTAAAAATACTTTTGTGACAGAGTTGACTAATTAATTTTTATTGGCGCTTTAATTTTCACTGTTCTTGTTTCATTTGCTACTTGCTGGTTTTACTTTATTTGCTTGAACTTTATTGACTTGCCCTCAACAAGTGTTATTGGCCTCTAAATTGCTGTTTATGATCAAATTGTTTTGTGTTCTGTTTGTTAAAGAGCTGATGCCCTTTGTGAAGCAGATTGTGCATGTCTGGAAGAGGCTATAAAAAAAGGCTATAAAAAAAGATTACTATATTTATCTTGACACCTGTCGGTCCAAGAGCAGCCGCTGCCCTTCCTTCTGAGCATTAATGTGAAGCGTTCCGAAGAACCCTACACGATCTTGGACCTTTGTTTTCCTGTATTGCTAAAAAAAAAACACCATCCCCTTTTTTAAAATTGTCAATGGTCTCTACTGATAGTGTTTTTTTTATTATTTATATCACCTTGCAGTTTCAAAGCACTTTACACTTTACACACATTCACCCATACACCAGACCATTGGGAACAACTGTAGATTCAGTGTCTTAGGAAGAATCAAGAAGTCGAATTGAATCACCAACTGTCTGATTGGAGGGACGTCTGCTCTACCAACTGAGCCACAACCACCCCAATTTTACTTAGAAAATCAAAAAAAGATCCATGGTGATTGATGTAGAGAGATCAGCTGGAATTAGTTTTCATATGGATATTGTAGGGTTGATATATGCCAGTATGATCATTGATGATATTGAGCTTTTTCCTTTTAGGTTAATGCAATCTTAGTGGTAATTTTTTCATTGTCAAGTATTTCTTGACTAATTTTCAGATAACTTTATACATTAGATGAGAACATTTTGTCATATTTTCAGTCAATTTTTATTTTTAGATTCTTTTTTTTTGGAATTTTTTTTTTTTTTTTTTTTTTGCAAGTTGCCATAAAGTTACAGAAAGTATTCTCTCTTAGTGAAAAGAACAAGCTGATTCAAACAGAAATAGTGTATCCACTTGCAGTGACATGATTATACTTGATCTCATTTATTTTTACCTTTGATAAGATATTTTGTAAGATTCACCTGATGGCGAATCAGTCTTGATTCCCTGATTTTCCCTGATGGCGAATAAGTCTTGATTTTGCAAGATTCACCTGATGGCGAATAAGTCTTGATTCCTAACTTAAAACTCTCTGGCTCACCCTCAGGTCTCAAAAGGAACTTCAACGACCCTTCAGACAGAGTAATGTTCCGCTCCAAACAGAACCTCGACTACTCCTTCCTGATGTACTACAGTGCCGGTTTGGGCCGCTACTACTTACAGCTGGAAGATGACATCTCCTCGGCAAAGAACTTCCTCACCGCCATTAAGAGACATGTCGAGGAGCAGGATGGAAGGAAGAAGACCTGGGCCATGCTGGAGTTCTCTGCCCTTGGCTACATTGGAAAACTCTACAAATCAGCTGACCTACCTATTCTGGCACGCTTCCTCTTCCTATTTTACCAGGAAATGCCCTGTGACTGGCTGATGTCTCACTTTCGGGTACTGCTGACTCAGAAGGAGCCAATCCACTTCAAACCCTCTCTGTTCCAGCACATGGGGACCTTCTCTTCATTCCAAGGGAACTACAACAGGCTGAAAGACAAGGACTTCGAGGAGGAAATGTACTCCAACCCTCCAGCTAAGGTTTACTCGGACATACCTACCTACCAGAAGAACATCCCTAAACTGGCCTGGGGTGACAGTGAGGGCTTCTTCTGGGGTCGCTCCCCTGAGAAGGGAAATTATCTAACTGTGGTGTTCACAGAGCCTGCTGTGGTGATGTCGTTGTTTGTGGAAACAGGGTCAGGGGGAAAAGACCTGCTGGAGTCAGCCTCAGTGGAAATTGGCTGCAACGTGGTCCTCCTCGAAAATGAGGAGACAAGCTGCCTGGAGTTCCAGCTACTAGGAAATTTGGAGAATGGGATGTTCCAGGTCCAAGGGGTGGACTTAAAGGTTGGCTCAGCCTCTTCATGTCTGAGGATACGGGTGACTGAGGGGCAGAAGGACTGGGTGATTATCAAGAGGATCAGGGTCAAAACCAAGCCAGGTGAAGCACCAGCTCCTTAGAGGCTGGGTGGTGATCAATAATTCACATATCTAATCTCTGTGACGAAATGTGACTCTTGTGCCTTGATAATTAAGTTGTGCAGGACACACTTACCAAGCTCTGTGATGGGACGCAGTTTCTCCAGTACAGTGAAGAGATTTGATAAATACAAGTCGCGTTTTCATTTGCTTAAAATGGTGGCCTAAGTTCAGATGCTTGGTATCTTTTTTTTTTTCTAATTTTATTTTTTTTTTAATTTCAGTTTAATTTATTTTTTAATTTCAGAATGGTGAGGTGTGAAGGAGGCGGTGGCTCATCGAAGCCCTTTAAGTCTCTTCTGTTTCTGTTCACTTAGATTCCCCCGTTTCCTCCATGGATATAAATCATGAAGCATGAAAACTGCGTGTTGAGTGACGTCTGTTTCAGGTCTCACCCAAATGCAGAAGGATTTTTTTTTTTTTAATTTTATTTCTGACAATGCATTTGCGATCAAAACAGACGGACCATATTGTAACCAAATCACAAGTCAGTGAGAATTGGCGTCAGGGCGTTGATTTTCTTTTCATGGATGCTAGACAGACCTTACTCTTCCTTATTTAGACAGGAAATCAGAATTGAAAATATATTAAATGCGCATACGTTTTTGAAAACTCGTCACAGCAGGCCAGGTGTGTAAATGTTACCTTGATCAAGATGATTTATGTAATCACACACGTATCCTATCAGTGTTACATAGCTTAGTTCTCCACTAGAATTACCGATAATATTAATGAATACTTGATTTCCTGTTACCCACCATAGACTCAGAAGAACGGGATTTTTTACACGAATAGTCAGTGCTATATTAGGGAAGTGGTATGTCCATAAACTCCATCCCCCTGTATTATTAGAATTTTTTATATAAATTTACATATATATATTATATATATTTTTTTATATCATCCCAATAGTAAGCAAAAGCAATTATCTAATATAATAAGGAAATAGGTCATATTTACTCGCAACTCTTTTTTTAGGGCAACTCTTGAGGTGAAGTAGCCAAACATAAAATCATGTCTGTCTCTGTTTACATTCTGTGCTGCTTATGTAACTGGGTCAGAATGTTTTTGTGCTAACTAGTTTCTCATAATGTTCTTATCCAGTCGGTGCTGAAACCACAATCTAAAACCCCAATTTTATCGCCACTCCTTCACCAGTTACAGGAGCTCTCAAGTCAATCGTGTACTATAGTTGCTTGCATTTCATATCAATTGAGTCAAATCATTGCGTTTGTCAACATCTTTCCAGTGTCAAATCTGTACCTACTTATCAAAGGTCTGTCTTCATGCCTACATACTGGCAATTTGTTATTATTTCCCCATCTTTTAAAAATACGATTTTGCAACAAAGTCCTGTATTGTTTTCCATCAAAATACACCCTCCATTGTTGGAGCTCTCCCATGATGCTTCACACCTATGACACAGTTCCATTCTGGCAGGTGGAGAAGCGTATGGCATATTTCAGGTTTTTGCATTACTACAACCATCAATGTTGTTTTTGACTCCATCTGTGTTTGTTTGCCTGTCTACAGGGTTGCACCAAAAATGAGCCAATAACATGCATTCAGCTGGGAAGGGGAGTGAAACAGAAACCTCTAGTTTTGCAATGATTCGTAATATTTGGGAGTTTGTTTTCATCTTAGTTCTTATTTTCAATTAAAAATGCACAATCAGTCGCATTACTAAAGTGTGACCTGAAACAAATGTCCGCTTTGCTCATTATCATGAAATCAGGCTATAGACTTGTTCTCTTACCAGTGTCCAAAGTGTATCTTCAAGGTGATGAGGAGCCTGTATGGGCTGGCTCTTGATGGTACCACCCGATAATTTTTTCCCCTTGCATTTGGTCACATGTATCAGGGCATTGTCATGGCTTGTAAAATGGGAGGTTAACAACTCACACACGGCATCTGTTGGACATTTGTCCATTATTAGAGAGACATCCTTTCTTTCGTTCCCTTCTAAAGGCATTTTCCATCACCCGTTAAAAGGGGTTTTTTTGCCAGAGGGGAGTTTTCCTAAGCAAGGAGAGGGTCCAGTACTTTAGACTGTTCCTAAAGGCCTTAGAAACAAACTATATTTGGGATTTTTGGCTTTAATAATAACCATGATTTGTCAATACATTCCACAGAAACTCAAAGTGTTATTACATTGAGGATTTTAATGTCAGTCTGATTCATAACTTTATTGTCTTCATCATAATGCTCCTTTTTTTTAATCCAATTTAAAAATTCCATAGTTGTTTTTTACTGATTCTTTTTTTTCCCGGTGTCTATTCATTCTGTAATACTTGTTTCCAAATTCAGGTTTTCACATGAATTAATTGACAACAAGTCATATTTCAAAAATCTTTCAGAAATTAAATAGATTAAAAAGTCTCCATTGAAGTATCCCAAGATTAAGAACAACTAAAGGAAAAATGCAGCTTATGAAATGATTCTTATAACACACAAGGCTGGAGACAAGTGCTTGTTATATTCCTAACATCTGATTCTCAAAACTTCCATGATATTAAATCATAAAAAACACTCATGAACATTGACATTTTTCTCGATTGTTCTGTTGAATATTTGACCACTTAAGGTGAAGTGCTTTACTGCTCCTCGCACTCTAATTTAATAGAGGTGATTTATCTCTGGTCTTCGAAAAGGATGAAGTAGCTAGATGTACTGGGCCGGCCAGGCAAGCACTGGAACTTGAGCTGGTTCCTTTGGCAGGATCCCGAGCAGCTTGGTCATCCTCAGCAGGCAGAATGCTGAAAGACGCCTGGCTCAGGATAGGGGTTCTCTGGTCTGCAGAGGCGGGGGGGTCCGGAGACACTGCATGTGTGGGGGTTTCATCCGTCAGCGGGTCCTCAGTCTGGGAAGAGAGACGGTCACTATCTGATTAGACAAGTGTCCTTCTATGAACTTACTCACTTAAGCCTTCATCAAACTTTGCACTTCAATGCCAGAAGATCGCGCTGGCTAAAAGGGGCGGATTTAAGAACAAATGTTTGACACTTATGTTTGCATCAAACATGAGCTTAGTTACTTCGGTGTTTTTTATTCAAATTTTGGCCACACACACTCCAACTCCTTCAACACTCCAAGTACTGTTGCTCATATTACTGCTACTTGTGGTCAAATGAAGGAATCTTTACATTTTTTTATTTACTGATTTTATATAAAGTTTAAAGCCAGCTTTAAACAGAAAAATGCTGTCAATATCCCGCTCTATGGAAAAATCAGTTTTATATCTGATTGTACATCAGTGCTGTCTAAACATGCCCACTGCAAGCTTTATGTATTAAATATTTTATAACATGAGGTTATGACTGCCTTGTTTCTTTAAACTGCCTAATTGAGAACTAAATTTCTTTAAAGCATTTTAGATATAGATTTTTGTACTGAAATATGACAATACCACAATGTTTCAAGAATATTTATATGTATAATAATTTAATTACAGATTATTTAGTGATTATAAGCACTTGTTTGATAGTCAAGGTTCAGTTCTCTTAATTAAGAAATTAACCTCTTCTTTTGGCTGCTTCCCTCAGTGTTTCCTCATGGAATCATCTGTCAACTGCCTCCATGTAACTATCCTTTCCATCCTCTTCTCTCACACCAACCAACTAACTTCATGTCCTCTTTTGCTCCATCCATAAATCTCCTTAGTCTTCCTCTAGGCCTACTGCTTAGCAGTTGCAAACTCAGCATTGTTCTATTCATATATTCACTATTCCTCCTCTGTACATGTCCAAACCATCTCAGTCTTGCCTCTCTGACTATCTCCAAAACATCAGACATGTTGTCCTTCTGATCCTATCCATTGTCGTCACTCCAAAGGAGAGCCTCAACAATTTCATCTCGGCTACCAAAAGCTCTACCCCCCCTGTCTTTACCTCAATGCCACTGTCTCTAAACCAGACAACATTGCTGATCTCACCACTGTCTTGCACACCTTTCATTCCTCTCCTTTTCAGAGCATACCTCCACCTCTCTAGTTTTCCCTCCACCTGTTACCTGCTCTCATTGCAGATCGCAATGTCATCTGCACATGACATAGTCCATAGAGATCATCTGTAAGTCAATCCATCACCATAGCAAAAAAGAAGCAGGCCCAGAGCTGATCCCTAATGTAGTCCCGCGTCCACCTTGAACTCTTCTTTCACACTTCAGGAGCACCTCACCACTGTCACAGCGCTCAAAGATGTCCTGCAGCTCTCTAACATACTTGCCTTACCTCTTCATTCAGTACCAAAGTTCCTCTCTCAGCACCCTGCTGTATGCTTTTTCTAGATCTACAAAGGCACAATGTAGCTCCCTCTGGCCTTCTTTGTTCTTCTCTATCAAATTCTCAAAGCAAATACTGCATCTGTTGTCCTTCTTTTTGGCATGAAATCAGAATGCACTCATACTCACTTCTGTTCTCAGTCCAGTTACTAATACTCTTTCCTATACCTTCATTGTATGGCTCATCAAGTTTATTCCCCTATAGTTACAATTTCCTCTGTAGTTATCACTTCCTTTACAATAATGACAATTAAAAACAAGATGTTACATGTGATTCAAGGTGACCAGAATTTGAAGAACAATGAAAACACACTTGAATAAAGAGTGTGTAATAAAGGTGGAATTGGGTCCATGAAACTTCTGAAAGACAAACCCAAAGTAGTAGGACATGGTATGGTCTTTACCAGCTTGGCAAGTATACACATATAGTGGCACCAGGATGCACATGCGAGTTTTGGGAGAAGGCCGATGAAGTACATTTAGAGGTTATATATATATAGATAAAGTGTAGGCACCTCATGTCAAGCTCAGAATGGTCAAGGACAGGGAACGGCAGGACTGCTGTTACTGTAGGAAACAACCAAATATGGTGTACTACTAACACAATCACCTTAACTACACAAGGGATAAATAGGTTTCATACTACAAGGGATAACAGTCCAGTGACTATGCATGGCATGCTCATAAAACAATGAAAGCAGACCTGGATTCATACGCTGGGACCCTTACTCGATTAAAAGTGAACATTTCTCACTCTAAATGCTTTTGTGAGAGTCCTGTCTGGTTGACGACCTTTTGACATTTCTTTCCATTTTCAGTGATTAAAAACTCCAAAACATTTAAGTGTGTTTTTGTTGTCACTCTTTGCTGACAAACTTTTTTTGATGATTGTTCTCTTTTTGATGTATTTATTTATTTCTGTTTTTCGGTAATGGGACCTATAGATTAAATGTTAATATAATGGGGGGTTTCAGATTTTTTTTTTTTCAGACTTTCCCTCGTTCTTACTTACTTTTGAGTCGTTTTGATCACGTCAGGGTTGCTTTTCGGCTGATTTACTTATCACTTAAACATTGGACAAATAAAATTGAAGCGTAATTTGAATTGCATTCCGTCAAACTGAAACATTGCCACCGGCATTCCTTCACAAACCAAACGAACCGGATTTAACTGCATCCGGGTTCGATGTGAATGTCCTCATCTGTTACGATAGTGTCTACACGAGGTAAAATTAAGAATACAAGGCCCAAGAATCCGCCTCACCGCCTGCTGCAAATCTCGGTTTCTGCTGCCCCTGTGTGGCCGGCATGTGCCCGTGTACAGGGGGTCGAAGCCCCAGGCCTGGAGTCTTTCCAGGCCCTCCTTCGAGCGTCCTGTGGGGTTTATGGCGTGGGAAGGGATCCTAGCCGGCATGTCCCAGGTACCTTGAAAGGTGGACCACGCTGTGCCCCTCTGACAGGATGACACACGCGCGCACACACACACACACACACACACACAGACAGAGAAAGGGAAAAGGGTTAAATATATAAGAGCGCCCTAGACACGCAGTTAACGAGCCCTTTTCTCCCTTACAGACGACGTTGTTCAAACAAGAAAAGGGTACTTTATTTATTTAATTCTGGCAAATTGCCTTGTATTGTCAAATACTTTGTAATTTATAATAGAGCAACAATTTGTGGCAATTCCTATTTTCTTGAAAAATCTCTCTATTCCGATTTCAGATCAGTAATTTGTTTAAAAAATGTATGTAGCTACGAGAAAATACATTAACGACTAATCGGGATTAAAAGAGCGGCAAACTGGACATAAATCATAGACCGAAGGCTTTACCGATTAACCAATCATAGAGAACCTGAATGACGTCAGACACTTGGCGAACACATTATCTTCACAGTGAAAGATTCAAAGATTTGTTTTATGCGGAGGGGAGGGGTCATATTTAAACACAAACAAACCATCTTGGTCATTCAATCCAACTTATCTCGTATTTTGGAAAACATTTTGATATTTAATTCCCGCTCGGCGGTAACTATTGGCCACACACTGTTTTGAATCCACCGAAATTCACCTGGTTTCCATGCTACCTAATTTATGGAAAATCAGACAAAAAGGGGAAAAAAAAAGTTCAGTTCCAACTGAGGTGAAAGGAAGTGAAAAAAACGCAAAAAACAACAACATCAAAACACTGAACATTTCAAATAAGCTACAAAGCTACACAGTAATCAGGAATAACACACACACACACATATATATATAGTCATACATCTTTTAAAGACATTTACAATACAAAAGTGAAAAACACCAAAAACTGGATGGTGGGCTCAGGTGGTTTGGGTGCCCCCCCAGGTCAGAAGTTGCTCTGTTAGCTGATGTGTGCTTGTGTGCGGAAGTCAGAGACATGAAATGGCATTTAAATGGACCTAGCAAGATTAATAATGCGTCCTCACCTTCACTCTGGGGAGCAAATGTCCCCTGTCGTTGGCAATGCAGATGGTGTGACCCGTCCGAGCAGTTGGTCTCTGCACACGCACAAGCACACGTAGATGTACGCGCATGCATACATTCACAGACACACAAACACGCACAGTTTGTAGATGTCATGTCACTCATCGTGTTTCAGATGACAATGCGACGTAAATAGTCACCGGACAAGTTGAAATTCAGCAGGTTTAATGCGGCAGGACAGAAGTGCTGATAGAAGTGACCTGCCTCTTTGAAGTGTGATGTCACACCCCAGTTTTGCAGCCTCTGTGACTTGAACGCGTCGTCAAACTGAGGAAGCCAAGGTTTATCCATGTTGTCAGACTGTCCAAGTGACGAATCATTCACTCATATATTAAGAGTATTTACCTGATTCGCCGAGTAACTGGACGACATGTCTCCGACTGTCGGCCACCTCTCGATGTGTTTACACGTTGCACAGCAACGAGATCACGTGGCAGCCGCCCAAACGATCGCATGTTAAGATAGTACTTGTGGTCGAAACTGTTATTGATACAACAAAGTATGAGCGTTAAATCGGTAGCTAAAAGTATGAATATTACGATACCCTGGTCGCCGCTTCCCGGTGCTTTTATGTTGCAAGAATACCGGAAATACTATTGGGATTTTATTCGTTTCGGTACGGTTGACTTCAATCCAAACTGTGTTTATTCTTGCAAAGCTTTGCAAACGAGTAAGTGTTTTGGCACAATTTAGCCGATTCTAGTGACGGGTTTCCTCCCTTATAACTTTGACCGGAAGTTGTATTCTTTATTTCCGGTAGCTACAAGCGTCACGAATGTTAGCCTCCTGTGAGTGACGATGGTGATACCCGTCTGTTTGCGCGACAGTTGACTCACGTATTTATGTTCATATTGTTGTTGTTTTTTTTACAATGAAACTAACCGGAAGTTACAGATAGATAACCCGAGTTATAGCAGGCTAAATATAAAGCAGGCCGACACTTTGGTGTGTTTACAAGGTTAATGTGCAACCAGCAAGCTCCAACTCGTGGTCCATGGAGGGCTCTTCCCGTCCATCTGCTCCCCGCGATGAGCAGCCGGATCGGACCGCCAGGAGAGACTCTGACGGTGCTACAGAGTCAGGCCCTGCCCGGGACGTCAAAGTCCACTTTCGCGTCTGTCGCTTCATCATGGAGACAGGTAACCCCCCCAGCGTGGAGAGAGGAAACGTGAAAGCATACGAGATCAGTAGGCATCGAAAGGCAAAGAAGCTCAGTTTTTGACAAAAAAGTAATTACATTTAATTAGGTACGTCCTTGCCAATTTCAAAAGCTATACTGGTTGTCGGCAAAAAGTAAGCTGCTCGATAATTTTCTGTGAGGAACATGTACGGTAATTATGAAAGGCATTTTTTTCCGAAATTACATACCAGGTTTGGAAAAAATGGAGATAGACAACACAGATAGACCATAATTCCACTTTCTTCCCAAAATAATGTGTAGTTTAAATGCACTTTTTTTCTGTATTTTTTAAAAATAATCTTGTCACACTGTTGTGCGTGAATGTCCTCTAGCCATTGTCAAAACTTGTGGCAAATGGACAAGGAGGCCTCTTCAGTTCTAATTGACTGTTGTGAATTTCTGCAATACAACTCATACTACATACCAGTTGCCGTGACAAGATTTGACGACAATTGACCATGATCTGGATGACTGGTAACCTTCAAAGACACAATGTCATACAGTACTTTGGTTCTTCCGCAAATACTTTCCTCCTAAAAAAATAATGCCCTTTTCCTCTATTAAGTCATTGAAATTGTCAAACAGCTGATAACTGAGATTAACTCATGGATCCAGATTTGAATTGCACTCAGTATTCATGATCAGCAGTTTTGTGAAATCCTCAAATCCAATAACCTTCGCTTTATGTATGTATATAAAACTGAAGAAAAATACAGAATGCTGCTGCCAAACTGAGATTGTTAATGGTTCAAAACCACATAAATGCAATGTGACCTCCTGCTCAGGGGTGAAGCTGGGAATGCGCTCTGTGCCAGTGGCCACAGCTTGCGTCTTGTACCACAACTTCTTCCAGCGTGTCAGCGTGAGACAGTACGACCCCTACCTGGTGGCAATGAGCTGCGTGTACCTGGCTGGCAAAGTGGAGGAGCAGCACCTGCGGACTCGTGACATCATCAATGTTAGCCACAGGTGAGACTATTGTCAGCCATTGCTGCAACCACAGGCCAACCAATTCCACCCACCCATCTTACTATCTTATCCTGCATTCAGGGTCGCAGGGGGATGCTGGGGCCTATCCCAGCTGTCATTGGTACACCCTGGACTGGTCACCAATCACAGGGCCACATATACAGACAAACAACCATTCACTCACTCACTCGTTCAAAGCAATTTTTCCATTTTTTTCCAATTGACCTGCTGCATGTTTTTTGACTGTGGGAGTAAACCCATGTAAACTCCACACAGAACGGTCCCCTTGTCGGAATCGAACCAGGGTCCTTCATGCTAACCACTGTGCCACCGTGCTGTCCCCAACCAATTCCACATTCTTTTAAAAAGTGATTTAAGGACTAATGATCTTCCTCTTCTTCTTTTCCTTTCGGCTTTTCCCTGTCAGGGGTCGCCACAGCAAATCGACCTCATCCATCTCACCCTGTTCTCTGTATCCTTCTCTCTCACACCAACTACCTTCATATCTTCTCTCACTACGGCCATAAATCTTCTCTTCGGTCTTCCTCTAGACCTCCTGCCTGGCATCTCCAATTCCAGCATCCGTCTACCAATATAGTCCCTATCCCTCCTCTGTACATGGCCGAACCATCTCAGTCTGGCTTCTCTGACCTTCTCTCCAATACATCTAACATGAGCTGTCCCCCTGATGGACTAATTTCTGATCCTATACATCCTCGTCACTCCTAAAGAGAACCTCAACATCTTCATCTCTGCTACCTCCAGCTCTGCCTCCTGTCTTTTGTTCAGTGACACTGTCTCCAAACCATATAGCATCGCTGGTCTCACCACTGTTTTGTAAACCTTTCCTTTAATTCTAGATGAAATTCTTCTATCACAAAGAACCCCTGAAACTTTTCTCCACCCATTCCAACCTGCTTGAACCCGTTTCTTAACCTCTTTTCCACACTCTCCGTTGCTCTGGACTGTTGACCCTAAGTACCTGAAATTCTCCAACTTCTTGATCTCCACTCCCTGGAGTCTCACCGTTCCTACCGGGTTCCTCTCATTCACACACATATATTCTGTCTTGCTGCGACTAACCTTCACTCCTCTCCTTTCTAGAGAAAACCTCCACCTCTCAAGATTTTCCTCAACCTGTTCCCTGCTCTCACTACAGATCACAATATCATTTGCAAACAACATGGTCCATGGAGATTCCTGTCTAACCTCATCTGTGAGCCGGTCCATAACCACTGCAAACAAGAAGGGGCTCAGAGCTGATCCCTGATGAAGTCCCACCTCTACCTTGAACTTCTCTGTTTCACCTACAGCACACTTCACCACTGTTTCACAATCAGCATACGTGTCCTTGACCAGTCTAACATACTTCTCTGTTACTCCAGACTTCCTCATACAATACCAGAGTTCTTCTCTCGGTACCCTGTCGTATGCTTTTTCTAGGTCTACAAAAGCACAATGCAGCTCCCTCTGACCTTCTCTCTACTTCTCTATTAGCATTCTCAAAGCGAATGCTGCATCTGTGGTACTCTTTCTAGGCATGAAGCAGACTTCTGCTCTCAGTCTAGTTGCCACTACTCTCTCCCATAACTTCATTGTATGGCTCATCAACTTTATCCCTCTATAGTTACTGCAATCTGCACATCCCCCTTATTCTTAAAAATGGGCACCATCTCACTTCTTCTCCACTCTTCAGGCATCTTTTCTTTCTCTAAGATCCTGTTGAATAATCTAGCCAGAAACTCTACCGCTGCCTCTCCTAGACATTTCTATACCTCCACAGGTATATCATCTGTGCCAACTGCCTTTCCATTCTTCAT
>CAAKHD010007063.1:0-13688 GCA_901007705.1 Fistularia tabacaria
TCGAAGAAGGAGAGGAGGAAGGCGTGTTCGGAAGCAGAGAGAGAAGAGGAAAGGCAAGAGTCTGGAACTAAGAGTAGAGACTTTGAATGTTGGGACGATGACAGGAAAAGGGAGAGAGTTGGTTGACATGATGCAGAGAAGGAAGGTGGATATACTGTGTGTCCAGGAGACCAGGTGGAAAGATGAATTGATGCAGAATATCCCCAGAGATGAGAGAGAGGAAATTGGGGAAGACTTCAATGGACACGTTGGTGCAGGCAATAGAGATGAAGAAGTGATGGGCAGGATTGGTACACAGGCTAGGAATGTAGAGGGACAGATGCAGGTAGAGTTTGCAAAAAGGATGGAAATGGCTGTCATGAATACTTTTTTCCAGAAAAGACAGGAACATAAGGGAACTTATACGAGCGGAAGTAGAAGCACGCAGGTCGACCAAATCTTGTATAGACGAGGTCATCTGAAAGAGATCAGTGACTGCAAAGTAGTGGTAGGTGAGAGTGTAGCCAGACAGCGTAGGATGGTGGTTTGTAGGATGACTCTGGTGACAAGGAAGATCAAGAGGACAAAGGCAGAGCAGAGGACAAAGTGGTGGAAGCTGAAAAGGGAGGAGTGTTGTACAGTTTTCAGGGAGGAGTTGAGAAAGGCTCTGGGTGGTCAGGGAAAGTTGCTAGATAACTGGACAACTACATCTAATGTGATCAGGGAGACAGGCAGGAGAGTACTCGGTGTGTCATCTGGAAGGAAAGTAGATAAGGAGACCTGGTGGTGGAATGAGAAAGTGCAGGAGTGCATACAGAGAAAGTGGTTAGCAAAGAAGAAGTGGGACACTGAGGGGACTGAAGAGAACAGACAGTAGTACAGGAAGATGCAGGGCTAGGTAGAGATAGAGATAGCAATTTTGCATCCATGATCTGCATTCTTCCACTATCCAGTTTTCTTTATACATTGATGACTGATGGCCACCTTGTCAGTGCTGTCCAGGGGACTGACTTGGGAGCCAATACATTTTGGGTTGGTAATCAGGTATGATAATAATAGTGTCTGCCATCTATCTTAAAAAGCTAATGTTGTGTCATCCTTTCAAAAGAGAAATCCACATATAGACTGCAGGGTTTGTCCAAAGTTATTTTTTCCGACAGCACAAGGAGTACCTTCATAGTTTTTGTATTTTTAACTTGCTAAAACATCCATTTAAAAAAAAAAAAAAAAACGGTTGTAGTCCACTGTTAAGTCTTCTTAGTTTGAAAATGCTCTTTGCATAAATAGACAAACTAAAAGTACCCAGTTAATAAGTAAAATAGTGTATATGTTAAATACATACTACATATCTAAAGTGGTGACCATAGTTCAGTTTAAATTGACTTTGTGATCAGGACAATTATTTTGACCGTTAAAAAAATGAATTGCAAATTTGTTCCAAAACAACCTGTGTAAATGTTAGAATATAGAGTATTCCTAACTTCCTATATAGTTTAATCAAACACTCTTCTCAAGTCATAAAACAGTATTTCTAAGAACTTCTAACTTGAACAGACAAACCAGGTACACTTAAATTATGCATCACAGACAGCTTATAATTTAATTTTTCAATATTTCCCTCATGCTTTTAAGATTATTACAGCAAAAAAGGTTCTGTATCGGCAAGCTAAAACCAAACAGTATAGTAATCCTGTAAAACTAAAAAAAAAAGCAAGAATGTGCAACGTTAAGTCAATGGGCAAGAAAATAACAAGAAAATAACTGTACTCAAGACGAAAAAGATCAGAAGAATTTTAAAAACGTGGTTCTGATGTTTGATCAAAACCTAAATCATTATGATTCAGTTTTCAAAGTTCTGGTGTTTATCAGTACCTCCCCTTACAGTAGAGATCTGTCCAATTGTGAAAATGATGTGCCAAACATGTATGGATGGTCGAGTAGCCAACATACCTGTATTAACACTTCTTGGGCATTAACTGAACTTTCACCTGGCTGACATCTGTTTTCACCTCCTCAGCTCACCTTTTTGCCACCAATGACCTCCCTTACTCTTTAATTTGGCTTGTAACAGACCCAGCTTGTTACATTCAGGTCACATCGAGTAGGCACAATAGCTGCCAGGACTGACTGTATGTCCAAGCCAGTTTACGACTTTGTCAAAGTTGATGCTTTTTATTTTATTTTTTTTAAAAAACACACTCAAACATAGACATTGTTTGTGTATCTCCAGACAACATGAACGAGACTGTTATCTGGTCTTCCATACGACAAGACTAAGCCTGACCTGTCAAGTCTCCGCTATTGTAACTACTTTCTTAGTATTTGCATTCTTCCAGGTCAATTAATTCACAGGCTGCATTGCCGAAGCATCCCAAAGATTAATAAGTCAACGGGCGTAGTATTTTAATTCTAAGCTCGACCGCTGAGGACTGATTTATTGTATTTAATCAGTAAGACTTTCAATTGTTCCCCCTGTCCTCACTGAATTTCAGAAGGAATCCTTCTTAATATGCGCCTAATGGAAAAGATGAGTGAATAACAAATTCTTAAAAAGAAAAGCCCTCAGTTTCAGCCTCAAGGCAGGATTTCATTAGTGTGCCATGACTAATAATAACAAAAACAAGGAATACATTTCTAAAACGCAGCAAATGAGTTTGATTTTACGATGTGAAAAGTGCTGCGTCCTTACATAGGGCGAGACTCATTTTCAATAAATTAAAGGCTGCTAATCCCTTCTCCAATTTATCACACTTTAATCGGTAATGTTTAAGACACCTGTATGCCAAAATGAAGTGATTAAGCTGACAAGTATTAATAGCGAACTTTTCTTCAAAGTTTGTTTAAAGGTCTTTAAGTGGCTTAAAAACACTGAACGGTTTATTTTCAATCATGAATGCATTTCATTTATGATGCTATGCTTACTGCACTCTAATGTATCATTAGTATTGACTGGAATAGACTAGGCAGAATACATCAGTCAGTAGTGATATGTTAAAACTCCATCAGATAAAAACATAATTACAAGGCCAAAAGAGAAGTCATACACTAAATAATTGAGCTGGAACAAATCAGCATGAAGTGCGGCAGTCAAGCAAGAAACAGCATTTGAGGGTATTTTTGCCCAAGAAAACCGATGTGGTTTGTGCTTTAGAACTGACCCTCCGAACGACACCACGAAACACTCAAAGCAAGAATATTAACAATAGATCCATGGAGCAATTTGCTTTATATTGAGGTAGAAAGAATGAGGACGCACACTTTGCCTTTCCTGTGTATTCTGAATCAAAAAGGAAATAGCGGTATTTTTAACACTCATGAAAAGAGCTGCTGCTCAATCCATTATCTGACTAAGTATAACAGGAAACAAACAGTCCTTTTAAGCGTCTGCGAAGCCTTTTATCTATTTTATTGTACAAGAGGGCTAAATGAACTTTGCTGACTTGGCGTTCTTTGAGAAAAAAAAAAAAGAAAAGGAAAATAGGCGGAGGTCAGCAACGTACTGCTTTCTCTGGTCCACTGTCCCTTTAAAGACAATGACCTGACCAGCTGAGCAGCTTGGCTGGAGTTGAGAAAGTGGTTATTTCCGGCACCTTACTCATTTATTTGTGTACGTATTTTAAGAGACCTAAAGCAGCAGGCTAGATGCCTGGGTGCCATGCTGATAAAGCAAGAAAGCGACTGATGGAACAGAGGGGTGGTATGAGGGCGCTCGGACAGGGGATCAGGGCTCTAAGCCAGGCGGATACACTCGAGTGGATAACATGTCTTTAATGCTACTGATGTACTGCCCAACTGGCGCCCCGGCTGGCTGGCACCGGGCCCAGCGTTCTTCCACTGACTGGGCGGCTGTATAGCTTGGATGAGAAAGAGCTGGAGAGTCAGGTTTGACAGACAGACCAACAGAGAGACGGGCAGGCAGACGGGCAGCCCCTTAGGCAGGGGCAGGACTTAGAGGTAGACTCGATTGATTTAGATTTATCAGAGATCTCAGGGATGGATGGATGGATGGATGGATGGATGGATGGATGGATGGATGGATGGATGGATAGATAGATAAGACATACATTTATGTATCACAAGTGTATGTCTTACATCGATTCATTCCCCAATTTCAAATTGTAATACAAAACACCCCAATTGCTCTGTCACTTGTTGTTTACCACTTTGTCATATTTTTATTGTTTCTTTTTAATGTTTATTTTGTGTATATGGATATGTATGTATATTGTCATCGAGTGTTGAGTAAGGTACCTTCAAATAAGTTATTTTTTATTATATAAGATACTATTATTATTAATAATGCTTATTATGATATGATTATTTTTAGTATTTTTAATGATACTGATGTTAATAATATTAATAGTATGAATAATGGTAATGATTAATTTCTATAATTATTACTACTAGAATTATTTTATTATTTAATACTATTTGAGTCCTTCCAGGGATACAGGTGACCATGAGCCACATTTGTCGAAATGGAGGATGTGACATAAAATCCCTGAAATTCAAAGATGTTTACTAAATAAACTCCACACAATTTCAAATATTGTTCACGTTTCTTTTTTTTTTCTAATATTTGTGCCATGTCAGACTAGTGACTTACCTGCCATTATCTGTGCCTCTGGTACAGCTCGTTATTAGAGACTGTTAACTCGTGACCTATGGAAATCTCAGAAAGGCCGATTCCTGAAAAACAAATCGGGAACCCTCTTTCTGCAAGGCAGGAGTGCTGACCACTCCACCGGTGCCATCACTCATGCAGTTTAACTTAATGTAACACATTAGCCAATATTTTTATTTCCATTTTTGAGTTCATTTAGAACTATACAAAAAGACTTAAAAATCAGTCATCTATCTGAATAGCCACGATAAGTCAAACCGCCCTTTAGTTTATCCCCAGCACTCTACTATTCAGCCTTTCAATACTTAGTTGAAAATTTGAAATAGTTTTCATGACTTACACCAGAAGTCCTTTTTAAAAAAAAAAAGATGTTGGAAGTGACTAAAAACACTGAATAAAGCTACCTTGGCTCATTGTGTTCAGAACAGGCTCAGTCATTCTTGAGCTACTATGTCAAATAGCAAAAAGGAGAATATTTGGAGGGAAACGCTGGTTTTCTGGATTGGAATTCCATGTATCAACTGTCTCACATTTAGAGAAAAGTCAAACAACAACCCTGAGTGCTAAAATGTCAAATCTTTCGGCCTTTTTTTAATTTAGCAGAGAACCATCTCTAATTGTATTCAAAGTTGTCGTTAAAGTGCCGCTTCTTTTAATTTTGAATACAGAAAATGTCGGTCAAAAATGAAATGTTATTTTGCTACGGCCAAAGTGAAACTGCTAATAATGCGTACGCTAGTTCAATTAATCCATCCATCTATACTTCTTCAACCGCTTTGTCCTTGGTCGGGTCGCGGGGGCAGCAACCGGAGCAATTAAGCTGGTAAGTAAAGGGGCACAAGAGATTAACACAAAATAGAGAATACCGGGGTATGATCATGGATAAAGTAAAACACCTTGTACACGATTACAGTATTTTCTTGGTCTTAGGATACATTGATATTGCTGTTTTAAATCACTGGTTTTAAGCAGGCGCTTCTTTTACATTCAGATAAACGGGTGATGGTAGCAATCGAGATCGTACAAACAAAAACAACTATCAAGCCAGAGGAGAATTGTAAGAGTGTGTGCTACGGGTCAGATGACACATGGACCTTCAATAAACCACAGAAATGTGACAAAAGGTCACCCGTTATGACCTTACATTCAAAGATTACAAATACAGTTTGTTGAACACAATTCAAAATGAATGTTTCAATTAAAAATACATCACCAACCCCAAAAGCGACATTTTGGGGTTTCGCGCCAAACATGACTCTATGCCATGTTTTGCCTTGTGTAAAAGGTTTTAAAGCTTATTCCCCTTTAAATTAAAAAAGTTAAAAGCGGTTGTAGAGCTAAATATGACGCTAAAGACTGTATTCAAAAGGATGTTAATATATTTAAGTTGCAAGGCCCTGAGCTTCTTCAGCTTCGCAATTTAGCTTACTGGATGTTTTTGTTTGACCAATTTAGTCTCACCTGCTCTGTGAAAACCCATCCAACCGATGCGTGCTCGGTGCTAAAAAAGCGGCCACAGTAAAAATTTTTGCCAATACACGACTGCAAATGAATGCTAATTTAGCTCAGTCTTCCAAATGAGTAAATATTTGGTTTCAAGTACTTTAAGTGGCCAACACTGTTCAACTGATAGTAGCTGAAGTTAATCATTTAGTTATTACTAGATGTATTAAAGAGAATTTATACTTTAGAAAAGTATAATACATTCAGAGAAGATGCAGAATTACCATATTTACCCTTCTGTGTCATTCCACGGACAGATTATTGTCCGTGTAAGGCACAGTAAGGCAATCGGTTCTCAATATTTGGTTTTGGTGTTGGTTTCCTCTTGGCTAAGGCCGCACTGCCGTATCTTTGTCCGACAACGTAAACATACCGTGTTTTGAAAATCTGGATAACTGAAGCCAATCTGGACCCCTGCCACAAATATCAGCATGCATATCTCTATTTGAAAAGATCTTCCATATGACAAACCGATCAAGCAAAAAAACTTTATTTTAAACTGGCAGAGAAAATATACTGTACACTGTTAGCACCAACAGGATGAACTGTTTATATTTAAAGGGCTCTTAAGAAAGTCAAGCTGTGTTTAGATTATTAGACGTTTCGACCGCTCAGGTTTATTTGATAAATAAACAGCCGAAGCTCGGGGTCTGAGATCCTGCTCTGTGTTTGGTTCAACATCATTGGAGTGGTCTGGTAAAGTGATTACCATATATTATTATAGACCCTCATCTAGAACGACTGCTTACTTGATAGAAACATAAGCCCTATCTGTTCTATTTGTGTCAAAGAGGGACATGTTAGAGCTGAAATACAGCCAGTGTCCACAGACGCTAACCAGAGATGTGATAAGAATGATATATGGTTTTAACCATGCGCATCTGGTATATTGATATTCAAAGCGATAGTATCTATTTATCACCTATACAGGACATTATACCACAATTTTTGGGCATTTCCCATTCAAAAAAGTCATTTTCAAGTATTTTTATTAGGTATTATAATAATAATTTTGTTGAGAGTCTGTTACCATATCTGAATCTGAATCTGCTGAATCTTTGATTTGGCAAAATCAGATGTGGAGATATACAGCTTAATGGTCAGTTTGATGAAAAATTCAACAGGCGAAATTGCATCTAATGTCAACTTTGACATGTTTCCTTAAAAAGCAAACAACCAAAACATTCTACCAGCTTGTCTGGTCAACTTGCTAAAACCTGCCAAACTTTTCTATTTTTGAGAGCAGGAAACCCAGCACTTGAGGTGTCAGACAAGCACACGAGGGGTTTAAGGGACTTTGATATACTTTAAATGTTTGTGAGCAAATTTATCATTCGCTGAATCACAGAAAAAAACCCAAATCCTGTATCTCTTAATCAATTAATTGATGCTATTTTTTAAAGACCACCTCAGTAATTTAAAATAGCATGTAACTTTTGCTTTCTGTTGTAGAGCCTGTGCAAAAATTTTCACCACAAAAATATGCATTGCAAGAGATCGATCGTTTCTTGCATTCTTTACTGCATTCAGCAAAATACTTGCTGAATTGACTGACCTGAAAGACCAAATAAATAAATCAATGTGTGTAAAAACAAACACCTTAGCCATATTGACTGATAGATCCAGTGTGTGGTCTGCACACCTAAAAATGAAACGATAAGTGCAAATAGTAAAAGCAGCCTGTAGCTGTTATCTTGTAGTTAACATATTTTATGACTGTGGGAAAGTAGCAAATCAGAGGAGATATGTTTGGGATATAAATAATGGGCTCTGTCCTCTAACCAGACCCGAGTGCAAAATGGTGATATATATATATATATATATATTTATTTTTTTTTTAATGTTTTTAGTATAAAGTTAATCTAGTATTCTTTGATGATAGACAGTGAATACTGTCCTGAACTTTGTGGCTTGTATTATGGATGGATAGATATTTTTTGAAAAAAATCTTGGTACAAAAATCTATACATCCTTGTTGTCTTGCTCAGGTGGACCTCTTTGCAAATGGTCCAATACAACTGTGGTTCATTCATTTTTTCCTATTATATGATGTTTAGAGCATTTCACTTTTGTCACGCTTTTATTGTAAAAATTCCATGTATTTCATTTACTTGAACATTTTCCTACTGTTTCTGAGAATCTTGTTGTTCAGTCTTAACTTATTAGGGCCAAAAAAAAGAAGTTTTATGATTTACAGAAGCCAAGTTGGAAACTGAGGACTGAACTCATCCTTCTCATTGTCTCTGACATTCGGCTGCGGCATGGATCCCGTCCGATAGCCCGTCGGCCGGTCATTTGGGACAGTCGAGAGGTGGCCTCTGAGCTGTGGGAGTGTCCCAGCCCAGATGGCCCTCCTATACAGACCGGAGACTCAATACCTTTCTTTTCCCCTCACAGACCAGATGGAGACTATTACAGACCTGAGAGAGCGAGAGTAAGAGAAAGAGAGAGCAGGAGCGAGAAAGACGGGGAGTGGAGAGGGATGCGGGGGGGAGGGGTCTCGCCTTTCCAAAATCTCTAATTACCACAATTGTTGAAATCTTTTCAGCTTGCTTTTTTTTCTTGCTTTTCTAACACAAAAAGGAGCCTCCCTACATGCAGTGCAAGTCCTCCTGAGAATTCCTATAAGAGGCCAGACTGTTTCACACAAGACAGAAAGACAGAGAGAGGGGAAAAAGAAGAAAAAAAGGATCGAGGAGAGAAACTAGAGAGGAGAAAAAAGCACATTAAAGATATGCAAATCCAACTGTCTGGGGTGAGGAGCATTAACCAGCGTTAGTAGGATAGCTGCCTCTATTTTTAGGGTTTGCATGTGTGTGCGTGTGTGCACGTGTGTCTGCCTCTCCCCGGTGAGGTGTGTGATGACTTCCTTAAGCCCAGGCTTTCATGTTCTAGTGAGACAGTCTGGGCGTCGAGATATGTCTGCAGAAATATTCTGCCTAATTGAGACACTTCACAAATGAAGCTGTCAAGCAGGGGCTTCAAACAGAATACACAACAGCATTTAAAAGAGAATTTCTGGGACAGTAGTTTGAAGGAGTGGGTGTGTTTTTTTTCTTTCGCTCTTTTTTTTTTTTTTACTGTCCATTAAATCATTACAGTTTGGTTTTAGAACAATCACCACGGTTGCCAAGGATGAGTAATGGCAGCAAAAATATCAGCTGTATCCATGCCAATTCCATCCTCTGGAGGTCAAACCAGATAAACCAAGACAAGAGGTGATCAATGAAATGAGCCAAAACCAAAGTCAAAGCCACCCGGTGCAGAGGTGATCCGGTGCATTTATCTGGCAGCCATATTGGAAATTATCATCTGCGGGAAACAGCATAATCGAGCAAATTCTTTTTCCAATGTGCTTTCCCTTAATTGCACCTGCGCAAATGGCAAATAAACTCTACTGTATTTTCTTCGATGGACGGAAATTGTGGGAAAATGTCATTACACCTTGTCAGAGCCTGAGGTGACATCCCGAATTGATAATTGATAATGATAATGATAATAACCTGACAAAGAGCCATCCATCTCATACAGTTTAATGACTTTGAAACAAGGGTTAACTATAAAAACAAGGTGTCTTTATTGTACAGCCCAAAAAAAAAAAAAAAAAAAAAAATCAAATTAATAATTTCCTCTGGTCTATTAATCACTTCTTCGGATGTACGTTTTCATGTTGAAAAGGAGGTTGCTTTTAGGCGGGCTTGCAATGGCCCGTCACCAAAAACATGTCAGGTGTTTGTACAGGATCATTGGGCCGGGAAAAACTTTCCCTATGAACTCTTATACTTTGCTGTGTTTGTCAGTGCAGTCTTTGTTTAGACAAGGAGAGGCGAGCCCTGAGAACAGCAGGTTACTGAGGGAGGCCTGCGAGAGTGTGATATGCCGCGGATAGCATATGGCAGTGAGAACTGGATACAACACAAACAAACAAGGTACACAGGGATGGGCAGGCACAGACAATAGGATTACATAGGGTACACCTGTGTGAGCGTATTCCTGACCCGGCCAGGAAATAAGTGTACTGTAAGTCTGCTGTGCACGCACTGTCATGCACTGTCAGTATTTTTGTTGACCAAGACTGAACTCATCAAATACTATGAGCATCAAATACCACAAACATTGGATAACTTCAGTAAATGCACATACCATAAGAAAACGATTTATCTTCGACAGTATATTTTCTAAATGAAGAGGCTAATATTTTGACCTCGACCGAACAGAGTTCGAGGACAACGTTCATGACAATGAATGAGAGGAAGAGTGAAGAATCAAAAAAACAAGAAAGAACAAAAAGTCAACGCTGAACTGAGCAAGATTATCACCAGAGTATGGAATGATAATCTCTCATTTTGGCATGATTCTGACGTATGGAAATCGTCAAAGACACTGACGTTTGATCGGCGAACAAAACATGTTTATGCAAGTTTCCACAAGATTAGCTTTGGTTTATCACGACTCTGACTGATAGCATAGATATGGAGTGTAATGATCGGGAAGGAGCAGCTACTGGAATTATTTCAAGAGAGATGTTTACAATCGCTGTATCTGTGAAAATGGTACAAGGGGATTGCAATGCATGTGCTTTTGTGTTGTGTCTCCGGTACACACTAAAACTATATGAGAACAAATAAAATAGGTCTGCATTGAGGGTGCTATTTGTGGATCGCTCTCTCGTATTTGATGTCATCTTAAATTGGCAGAGAATGATAACTAGCATAAAGTTGTGCTCCATTGGTAGTGGTGATGGTGTTGGGGGCAGTTTTTGTAATGACTTGACAAACTCAGACGAAAACTGACTTGTACAGATAAATAATGACTAAAAGCCGAAGGACTTCCTATGCTGTTTTACAATAGTGATATTACTGGAACACCCATCCATGTACAGTAGGCTACATCCAGGGTTTCTAACATAATTCTCTCATAATACCCATTTATATTTTCTTGTGGAGTTTGCATGTAAAAGAGTATTATAGTAAAGTAGTATTACACGACAAAAAGTGGCTTAAATAAATAACAGTTCACATTAGTAAATTAAAAAAAAGTCAAAAGTTGCAGCCAAAGGCATTATGCAGGAGATGCCCAAAACACATTCTGGTCACAGTTCTGCGGACGATCCATTCTTCCAGTGAGCTGCGGCATTGCCCTTGGACTCTGTTTGCACTTTAACTCACTCCCTGACTTCTTTCCTAAATCTCAGAAAGTCGCATGGATTACTGGCCAGTCGCACCGCTTTAGGGTGTGTCTTTACAGGAACAGGACTGGAATCCATAATAATGCAGCAAATACACATATCATTTACCCTCTCCAATGTCCAGCCACATTTTAAGCTTCTCTGTTGACTTTCCTTTTTACATTTTAAGTCATAGATGACTTTTTATAACACAGTAAGGAATCTTTAGAGGGTCATAATTAGACCGGGACAAATTATTGCCAATCCAATCCTCTGGAGCAGTCTACTGCAAGTACAAAAGAGAGAAGGGCTTGGAACTACGGAACCTTGGATTCCCAAAAGACCTTGGTCCAACAACAGACTCGAGCACTTTGGAGATGTGAGTTACTCAGTGTAACTTACAAAAAGCCACACTGGTTTCCATGACCGTTGTGTAAAATTCATGCTGGTAATTGACAACAGCGCTGCTGCTTAAACAGGATGCAAACAAGCTAAAGTGGTGCCAGGAGCCAAAATCAAGTCCAGGTAAATTGGATGTGACTGAGCTCTTTGTTGTCGAGGAGACACCGTCTATTGCAAACCCTTCCTGATCAGCCGACACAGTGCTTACTTTGTGCATCTTTGCACACTGGAATCAAATCAGAACGTTGCTTACATGACAATACCAGCGTAGCTGTGCAGAGGTGCTGTCAGGGGAAGGGTTACAATAACTAGCAGGAGAAGTCTGGTCTGCTTGATCGTAGCCAGAGGAGAGGGAGGCGAGTGGGGTCTGACAAAAAGCAGGAGGCCTAAAGTCAGCTTGGCCCAGGGCGAAAGATGTGCTCCACAGAGACACAACCATGCTGATCTGGAGCTCTTTCTAAACAATGTGCAGGAAACGCACATGTGGGCAACACACATGAGCGTACATGGAAATACATGCAGCGCACAATGTGTTTGCGCAGGAGATGATGCAGCCAAAGGCCTGTTGTACAATGGGAGCTTTTGTTCAAATCACGCAACATACACACACACACACACGCACGCACACACACACACACACACACACACACACACACACACACACACACACACACACACACACAAGTACAGGCTGGCAAATAAAAACAAACAGCCGCAAGAGTGGATGGAGGCGTGTTGGTGTTCTAATGACGGTGAGTGTTGCTCCGGAGATCATGTGTTGGGATTCTACTTCCTGCTGTATGTCCATCAAAAAAACAGAGTTCAGAGGTCACACACATAGTCCTAATCTGCCCTGGGCTGGGGTCAGTCAATTTTGCACCTGTTCGAGCATTATCGCTGGAACAAATCTTTGAATGCCAGCGTAATAAAATACATTTTTCGTTATTTCCCAATGTCCATGCCCTTCTCAGCGGTTACTGGGTGTCATGCAGGCCAAATTATAGAAAGTGGAGAAAGGGAGGCCAGAGAAAATAACAAGAAGCAGCTTGAAGCCATTTGGAAGGAAAAAATAAAATAATTCTCTCTGAACATTCTTGTTACAATAACATGCACCTCGACAGAAGTGTTGGCAAAGGCGGCACAGCTGTTCACCTTTAATGCTGTAAAAGGTAAGAAATAGGCATTCAAAGAAATTCTAAGTCCACCGTTTTGTGACCGCAAATACACAAGTGCGCAAGTTTTTAATTATGGATCTGTAGTTGGCTCAGGGGTTCACAGGCAGGGAAAAAAAATAGTAAAAGTAAAAGATTGAACGTAAACTTTTAATATATATTTTCACATCTGTTAGCATGTTTACTAGCTTGCCTAAAATTCACCAGGCTAGGATTACGGTTACCCTGAGCAACACACATTTATGTGTACAAGTCCGTACTCTTTGGCCCATAAGCTGAAGCTCCAGGCTGTTACTTTAATTTTTTTTTTTTTCTGTATTTCACCAAACCATGGCAATTTCACATTCCAATCAACATAAGATTACCTAACTGATGTTCCCACCCTCCCAACAACACACAGACACACACGTATGCCTTTATACATGCAGATACAATTCATCTTTATATATTACGGGATACAAGCCTCAGACCCTAACACTGTTCTTTCCAAGGCAAATATACACATGTGCATGTGTGTGCGCGCGTACATACACACACACACACCTTTGCCAGTGTGGATAAGCTGTATTTGGCAGTGTTGAGGAAGATGCATTTCAGAGGTAAATGACATCATTACCATATAAATGACTTCCATCCAAACACATCTGCTAATGTAGAGCAAACACACACACACACACACACACACACACACACACACACACACACACACACACACACACACACACACACACACACACACACACACAAAAAAACAAAAATACAATGCGGTTTATACATAGTTTTAGTGCCGCAGACTTTTTCATGGTGCATATACTCAATAAAAAATATCTGCCTTAACATT
>CAAKHD010007063.1:39580-54107 GCA_901007705.1 Fistularia tabacaria
CCCACTGTCGTACAATTTCCCTGGGTGCTGCACTTATGGTTATTTATGCACCCACCCCCCTCCCACACACATATATACACGCATGCACACACACACACACACACACACACACACACACACACACACACACACACACACACACACACACACACACACACACACACACACACACACAAAATCATAAAAAAATCATGATTCTGCCTTATTATGAAGGTGTCTGTTGGGGGGTAGGGAACGGAGGGAGCGGGGCAGAGAGTATTTGACCAGCCCGAGGATGAAAAATAAATGTCATTCAAAAAAGGGAGGAGGGGACACAGGGCAGGTGATGCAGGCATCGACACATCGCTCAATGTTGCACAAAGAAGCGCGTGTTTGTTTGGCGGCAGATGAATGCAAAGCCACCCGTCGACTTAACCCATTACCTGCCACAAAAGAGATACACGAACATGGTTGTATGTGTGTGTGTGTGTGTGTGTGTGTGTGTATTGCTGGAGTCTGTTTGGTAATTTCCTTGTAGCGCGGGATTTCTCCCCGCAACCGACCTGCTCTCAGAGAGCTTTAGAGTGCTAAGCCAGCTAGCAGGGACTGAACCTGGGATCACTGGAGACAAGCAGGAAGAGATGGAGGTGGGGAGGAAGACAGCGGAGGAGGGATAGAGGAAGGAGTGGGTGGGAGCGGTAGAAAAGTTAGGCTGGGTCTGACTGATCGGAAGGACAGAGGGGAGGGCAGATTACAAATGGGAATAATCAAAGCCAAATGCAGGTAGCACCGGACGGATGAGGACGAAACTCACATCGAGGCAAAAGGGGAGATTTGGAGAATCCTGGATTTGAATTATCAGGACAGTGTAGTGTGTGGAGAAGAATTCAAGCTGGACTGTGGGGTTGGGGGTGGAAGGAGGGTTACTGATTAAAAATCTTCACATGGCTCAAAACAAAGCAGAAAATGAAAGGTCACTGGATTGCTGTCATTATCAAGAAACCCAACAGCAGACATAGAAAAAGGAAGTCATATTTCTTTATGGGAGGGGCAACGCAGAGCAGCTATCAGATCCCTGGTGTCTCTGTTGAATTATACACCGGAAACAAGGCACAAATAAATGAATAAGCCTGCTTTTGACCAACTTCCATTCACACATGCACATCACACACATGCACTGCTTAGCCGTTTGTTTGTGACGACTTAATGCTAGTTGTTTTTTTCTTTTTTCTGTCTTTTTTCTGATATTTGTTAATTTCTTCATTGTTTTTAGGGGGTGGCTGCTGATCTACAGGTGGTTTCTCTGCAGCAACTTCTTACAAATTTTATCCATTCATTATTTATACCGCTTGTCCTGCACTCAATGTTGTGGGCGGACTGGAGTCTAGTCCAGCTGTTATTGGGTGAGAGGCGGGATTCACCCTGGACCAGTTGCCAGTGGATCACATTGTCTCCAATGAACCTATTGAATGTTTTTGGACTAAGGGAGGAAACCAGAGGAAAGTCAGGCAGGTAGGGGGAGAATATTATCGTATAGTACATCACACAGATAGGCGGAAGTGCAAACCTGTTCGCCACCTTCCCAACTTCAACATTTTTAAGTCTTTATTTTTCAACACCTTTTCACTGTCTTTCTTGCGGATTAAAAATGGAAAATATAATTTTTAGATTTCAGTCTTAAAAAATGTATATATCATATATATTTCTGACATTCATCACTCATTACATCAAACCAAGTAGCATTAAATTGAAGAATACAAAACCCAAATGGAATTAGCAGAGAATGAATGATATGGAAATAACAGAGGATTTCTCTTGACGAGAGTCATGGCGATATAAAGACTTGGGTCAAAAAGTTTTTAAAAAGTCCAAACTGTATGATTTACAACACATTTTACCCTAATTACAGATAATTTTGTTTTCTCATCTGTTTCACCCCCACTGGAGGGGGTTTGATGGGAGGCTCTTTCAGGGGAAATATCGGGCACACTGAGCTCTTTATGTATTTTACTTTTGATTGACATGAAATTTTCTATATTCCCCATCTTCAGAACATTACCTCTAGTCTTTTGCACCACATGCTAGAGTGTACAATATCAAACCAATCTTTGCCATGGAATTTGGTCTCTATGACACAGATGATGAATACTAATAATTTATGGTGATTGCACAACGAGATTATATCCTAAATGGTTATACTAAAGGTAAAAAAAAACATGTTGCTAGCAAGGTTAGTGTTTGTTAGTGTTTGTGTGTGGCATAAACTGAAAAAATAACCTACAAAATCTTATGGAAATGAAAGTAAGTAAATAATTATACAATAAAAAGTGTAATAAATGATTGTTTGGAAATTTAAGTATGGGAGAAGAAACATTTGCAAAAATGTCATATCGATGGGCATATTCATTCTACGAACACATTTATGAGAAATAAGGCACGCACACACACAGACATACACCTGAGTTGCATCACAGCAAACCTTAGCATCCCTGATAACAACCTCATCCATATTTTATTGTTTTTGCTCTTGTGTGCTTGTAAGAAAGGATGAGGAGTGAAAGGAACAAAGATGGCCTCCCACCATTCTAGAATCAATAATGTAAAACGGTAAGCTGCCGTTCAGATGCTTCTCTAATACTGGGCTATTGATTGTATCAAGAGAGCACGTTAGCAGCCGTCTAACAAAATCCAAACAAAAGGGCAGCGCCGGCACGCTTACGGTGATTAAAACCCACTTCGGCAAACAGGTTAATTGAAGTTTGTAGTATTATAAAAATGTCGTAACTGCAGTGAATAATGGTGAGTGCGTTATCACGACTTTGCCAACACTCAGCAACTAAACTTATTGTGTTTGAAGTGGAGGACCAGACAGGTAACGTGCATGGTACTCGGAAACACTGTGAAGCTGAAGTATGCACATTCAGTACATTTTGAAGTTCATTTGCAAGCTGTTAAAAACACTTATGTGACAGGGAAACGTAAGAGCAGGTAACTGTGCCACTGGGGTGTCAAACCACCACATTGTCACCACACTGTCAGCCATCAAACACGTTAGACAGCATGATCAAACTGAGGAAAACTTGCAAAAATGTTTAGAAAGCGCATAAATATAAAAATGTTATAGCAAAGCCTATCTAAATGCTGTTTTATAAATCCCTGAAATTGTTCTTCTATCAGGTAACTCTTTGCAAGGTCTCTGCAGAAAACGTTTCGCATCATCGGATTCTAAAGCTCAAACAAAGAAAGATTAATTGTCTTATTATAATGTATACTTTATTAATCCTCGTGGGGAAATTCGTTCTCTGCATTTAACCCATCACAGATGAACCATGAGCAGTTGTCTGCCATCTGCCAGCGCCAGCGGAGCAGTTAGGGGTTCAGTGTCTTGCTCAACAACATGGTCTTGATGTCCGCAGCAAGCAAGCAGGTGGTGCTGCTCTAGCTAACTGACCCATGGGAAGATTGAGCGGAGGAAGCCCAGGAAAGGAAGAGGGCAAGGTACGCGGATCCGGTGGGAAAGTGTCGGAGGAACAGGTGGAAAGATGCTGGGAGCCTGTTCAAATGCGCTGCAGGGGCTTCGCAAGCCAGTGTCAACACCGGGTCCTGGGGCTGTTGAGGGCTGCACAGGCCAAGGTCCATAGCCTCTACTAGTCCTTGAACATACCTTGTGGTGCAACCTGGACATATTGATCTCAGTGATGTGTTCATGGTCATCGGGTGTTTTGGGTCTTACATCAGCCACCCTCATCCAGGCGACCCAGCCAGGAATTGATCAGGCCCCGACTTGTGTCCGAGTAGCGCACTTCACCACGTGTCCCTACACCTTAACCAGAGCCACCGTGAAGCCATTTCAGCAGCTCCCAGGATTTTTTTGATGGCTCTTGGCCTGTGCAGCCCTCAACAGCCCCGGAACCCGGTGTTGACACTGGCCTGCGAAGCCCCTGCAGCGCATTTGAACAGGCTCCCAGCATCTTTCCACCTGTTCCTCCGACTCTTTCCCACCAGATCCGCATACCTTGCCCTCTTCCTTTCCTGGGCTTCCTCCACTCAATCTTCCCATGGGTCAGTTAGCTAGAGCAGCACCACCTGCTTGCTTGCTGCAGACATCAAGACCATGTTAGGTCAGAGTAATGTTGCCAAAATGGTGTCTGGGAATCTCAACTGTCTCCCAAGGCTGACCAGGAGCTGCAAGTCCCTTGCTGTTGCGAGCAGCCCCATTAGGACTTGCATGGGGGCTCAGGTTTTTTCCTAGACGGACGAAAATAATTGTGGACTTCGCTGGGTGCTGCTGCTTGCCGATGTTGATGCCAGTGCAGATGGTGTCTGCTACTGCCTTCAGGATCTGGTCATGACGCCAACAATAGCGCCCATCTCCCAAGGCCTTTGGGCAGCAGCTGAGGGTGTGCTCTAATAGGCCTCTTTTCTGGCAGAGTTAGCAAGCAGGTGAGTCCACCAGGCCCCAGGTGAACAGGTTGGCCAGACTGTGGAAGACGTCATACACTGATGAAGTCTACTGAATAGTCTACATAACTATGTAGACTGTTGGAATGCCTTCAAAAGGCACTGTTTGTTCAATTAAAAGTAGGTCTTTTTATTGCAACAAACATGCACCATTTAAGGAGCTATTCTTTTCACAAAGCTCACTGTAAATTTTTTCTGGTCAAAATTTAAAAAAAGAAAAGGTAGTCAGACACAATACAAGAAAAAACAACATTTGTTAATTAGCAGAGGCATTCTTAATAAACATCTGTGCCAACTTTTGGACTCCACTCAGAATCCTCCGTTGTATCTGACGCCGAGTCACCGTACTTGTAAGTTGGGCAGGAGTGAAAGCAAACAATAGGATCTTTCCCTACATGTGTTTACTCCCTAAAATAAAGGTCCATCAAATGTTAATTTGATTAATTTCAATTATTTGTATGTATGTTTCGTATTTATAATTGAGTCACTGAATATTGTCGCCAATATCCAGACAGTAAAGGTGGTTCAAGACTTTGCTTGTTTGTTTAAAATCTATTGAAATTAATTCTTTGTGTAAAGAAATTAACTTAGAATCAACTGACAGTAAATTCTGGAAACTCAAAATTACCTGCAGCTGCACACTGAAGATCAGTAGCCTGTCACAAGCATTTACCCACAGGTGTTTTCCACTCAGCGCATCTGACTTGTGATCATGTCGTCTCCACAACCAACCCTGTATACACGGTATCTAGTCACGTGTCAATATCTTATGATTTTTGCAAGACTTATTTTTCTCCACATCGCTCGGCCCAGGTGGAGATTCCAAACCAGGCTCTGACCCCACTGTAGTGATGTCAAGCGTCCAAACCAGGGGAGGTGACACAGCAAGGGAGCAATATGCCCCGTTATACATTAATGACACTGCATTTTTAAATGGTGGGCTTTTAAGTCGAGAGACAACCCATCTTTTCTTCCAAAAACAAATTTTTATTTCTGTGGATGGCTTTGGCCACGAATCCATACTGCGGAAGCCTACTTTCAAATGAAAATTGGAATACTGCTGGAAATTAACATATATAGAAGATCTGTGGCAGCTATGAGCTATACAAGACATTAATAATGAGTTTGACCTTTATAATAACAGGACCAGGTTATTAAAGGCTTTTAGGTCAATGTAGAAGCCCTTAATACAAGTAAGTTGATATGAAAGATCGGTTTATGTTTGATGAGTTATTCTCAATTTAGGGTAGGACATGCAACAGCTTTTCTAAATGACTTATAAAACATTCATTAATGCTGTTACGCAGAATTTACGTCACAGGAGGGAGGAGCTTGTTTATTATGTATCAAGAAATCAGATTAACACTTAAGAACAGTTTGTTCATGAATACAACTTATTTATAGACACCCCATGATACATTTCGAAGTAAAAGCCAACAGTGTATGAACTGCGTATGAATTATTTGTTATTAATCAACTACCGACAGACTATGCTAAGTTAGTCAGTATTGTTTAACATAAAGTGCAGGAAGGTCAGGCGCTGCATTTACAGTGAAATTTAAGTAGGCAAATACAAATGAAAATCTGCCAAGAGGTCATTAGGCTACTACCGCACGGGTCCAGTTGAGCGAATATCTGAAGCTTGACCAAGGAACCAAGCTTTCGGTCTTATTCTGAAAGTGAAGTTTAGTCTGTGTTTGTGCAAGACGGAGGAAGTATTGCTCACTGTCACGTGCCAGAGGCTTTATTTGCCTTTTGTTGGTTAAAAAATATTTACAGTCACTTCTCTAATGTATGTCTGCCTTGCTATTCTGGCAGCCAAAACGGACGGAAAACTGTCTCTCACTGCACTCATTTAGGGGTCTCCGCTGAATGTGTGTGTTCCTGATGAAAAATTTGAACAGGCGTGGGAGGAGGGCTGTGTGGTCACAGCCGCCCCAAATCAAAAACAACCAGCGTGTGCACACAGCAACTGAGGGACAAGGGTGAGAGGAAGCAAGTGAGCACTTAAGTGTGTATCAGAAGAAAAAAAAAAAAGAAAGCAAACAAGAAAAAGAAAGAAGAGAATTTACGAGCTATTGTGTATATATTAGGGAAAAAAAACAAAAAAAAAAACCAAAAGGAGACACTGAAAGTAGGATATACTGAGCGCAGAACAGCATGTGGATGACGTCACGGGTGTGTGTCGACGTCACACGCTGCTGGTGTGCATGTGTGTACTCGACAGTGTCAGCCCCATGCCAGCTAAGGAGTTTAAATATAGCACTTGGGCAACAGTCCCAGCTGACATTAACTAGGCTGTTGCCACCAAGACCATCTACGCCACATTAGCGCTTTACTAAAGCTGAAACCAGAGAAGAGGAGAACACTGGGGAGGGAGGAGGAGGAAGAAAAAGGGGGGGGAGAGGAAGGGAGGGAAGAGGGAAGGCCTCGGATTCATGAAAACTCAGCCGCCCACACTCCGGCCTCTGCTGCCAAGAGTGAAGCAGGACAACAGAGTGTGTGTGTGTGTGTGTGTGTGTGTGTGTACATGTGTATGTGTATGTATGCCTGTGTGTATTTGAGAGAGAGAGAGAGAAAGGGAGAGACATTCCTCAGCAAGGTGGATGCCAAGGAGCAGAGCAGAAGACAGACTGTCCTGAGCTACTGTGTAATGGTGGAACTAACAAGCCCCTCGCCGTGCACCTCAGCCTTGCAGCTGTGCAATTGTAATCAGATCTGGCTGAAGGTTTTGTCAGAAAATGCGACCAACAGGTCTGCTTTTAAGTGAACGCAATGACCTAACGTGTTCCCGAGAACCAGAGGTTGCCGGTTTGAGCGGTTTAGCTACTCAACAAGCATCTGTGCATTCTGAATATCTTCTTGACATCTACTATTAATTCCTGTTAAAGATGCAAATTTACAGTACATTATTTTACTATTAAAATTCAGACAGGGATTTTTTACCTAAGAGTTCTACTAAGTGGCTCCTTATTCCCTTGTTTTCAATTAATGTGATCGGTTAAATATTAATGAAGTTACAATGCTAAACAACAATGGCAGGTATTTTACGAAAAAATCATGACCTGCAAGCATATTGATCTGCTGAGCTCATTTCTTTTTGCTGGGCTGTCTGATGTCCCTCCCATTTGTTTCGCATTTCCAGCTGTTTTTGAGGGTAGCGGACCTATCACAAGAGGCTTTTCTCGCGTGGGGCGGGAGTGCGAGGAACAGCAAATGGCTACCGGGGATGGGGAATGTGCAACACGCACCGTGAATTACTTTGGGCATTTTTAGGAAACAAAAGATGGCTTGAATCAAGATGTTGACAAAAAATTACTGATGAAAAGCTCAGATCTATGCTGCTGTGTCAGACTCCATTTATTGAGGGAGTGATTATTAATAAATTTGTGTTATTTGACATGTGCTGGTCAGTGCCCAAGAAACAATCCCGATATCTATTGATGTCTAAAATGTTTTCTAATGCTCATGATATCCATATTTTCCCCCCAAAATCAACGAGTGCAAAGGCTAACGGACGGTGCAATGAAGTACGGGCCTGAATCACAGCCAGCACTGCTTTGTATTGTTTGGATTTCTGCCTTGGTAAGATGTTTAAAAGTGACAACCCATCACAGAAGGACACCACAGAAAGCAACAATATCATTTGACCGGGAGGAGCAAATTACCGATTCTGGGGTTTCATTTAGCATCAGATGTCTCTCTGGGATAAAAGACGGGAGAAAATAAACTCGTACTTTTATACATCCTTCCTCCTTCGGTGGAAGTGGCAGCCTCAACAGGACAGAATGAAGCCAGGGGACATGTTGCGATACAACGCTGTTATTGCCATCACTAATTCTCTCCCCACCAACACATGTAATGAACAAGCTTGCACTCACACCCCGAGGCTGTTTAATGTCATCTGGGAAGATGAGCACAGCAAAAGAGAAAATTAGCACACATCAGCATCAAATAATTCAATGCACATCGCAGGATTGAAATGTTCAGCGCAGAACAACACTGAGTAATGACCTCTGCTCCAAAGGCTGGATGGTCTTCAGTGGCACTATTAGAGGAAACCATAGGGTTGTGGGTTCAAACGTGCGCCAAGCTTTTTGTGCTGCAAAAAGAAGGAAAACAAGCACTACCCAACATGTTTGTGTCCAGCTCAAATATGGACAATCAAGCATGGTCGTGCACAGATATCTGTCATCATATCAGGGCGGTTTTGATTCCTGGATGAGTGTGCTCATGTCATGTGAACATGTCCTTCCTGTGTTATTAAGAGAAGACACACCCCGAGGTGATAGGATTGGCCAGGCTTCTGTGCCTCTTTGTGACCTTTAGGAAAGAAGTCAGCTGACAGATTATAAATAAGAAAAAATAAGTACTATGGAAAATCGCAATTTCACGGCAGAGGAGTGAATAGTGTGTGAAAGTCTCATTTGGCCAAGTGGAACTCGAATCCATTCAACTTTTGCCCCCCCCCCCTCTCTTTCTTTTGTAGTTGATGCTTCATTTTTCAGATTTTTATTTTCATGTTTTCATTGCTGTTTGGTAAAGTTTATGCATAGGGCTAAAAACAACTTTATCATATTAAGCAGAGGATCATTTTTTTTTTGTTAAATAAAGTTTTGTTTTATTTGCACATTAAAAAGAAGCAATTGAACTGGGCGGGTCTTTCAAGGATAAGCAGTGAGATCCATGATGATTTTCACACCGACGGTGCCAACAGATCCATGTATTTATTCACGCTCCTAAAAATCATGCTTCTTTGTTGGCTTGTCCTGAAAAACACAAGCTGGTCCATCATTTTTCTGGCAGCCTCTGTGTAGCTTCACGAGGGCTGAGCAGAAAGGGGAAAAATTAATATCAAATTGTTGAGATCCTGATAACAGTTGATATCTGACCCAAAATATAATCAGGCTTGTGAATTCCATTTTTAAGGGAAGCCTAATTTTTAGCTAATATGCATTACATTTTGGGCAGCTTGTTGCTGATATAGTTAATCACATTTGTCCTGACTTCTGGAAGCTCTTGCTAAGTAGTAGGTTTGTTTTTTTTTATTGTAAAACATGACAATAATTTTACTCATGCCATTGCACCAGGATTTCATGTGATTATCACAAGCAAACAACTAGTTATCGCAAATGTCAATATTTGAAACAAAACAAAACATGATGCAATGTCAAGAATGAAATGACATCCATGAAATACGTATATACTCCCCTGCCCAAGGTGACAACAGCCACTACTTCTGGAGCAGCAAATGGCAACTATGGTTATAGCACATGGTTGCTACATGCGGAAGCTACGTGCAAGCTGCAATACATGCACAACTTTTACAGTCTGTTCTTCACTGTCAGCATTAATGCTAACAATCAGGAAGAGTCATCAAAGACAACTCCATGTACAGCAATGGGCACATCCAGATTTGCGACTCCGGCATTGGTGTGCGTCAATGTCAACGCTGACTGCATGCGGGAATCTACGCGCCCGCATGGACTCAGTGCAGAGCCCCTGTTTGGCTCTTCCACCTGTGACCGTGTGAGTCAGTGTGGCACTTGGTGCACTTCCGGGGCCGGATGTCCCCTCTCAAGTACAGATCCTCCTGTTTTGATGTCAATATCCCAAATCACTCCTAACCTGTTGCCAGTGCATTGAGGAGGTGACACAGAGGAACATTTTCAAAAAGTGTGACATAAAGTGATAAAATCTATCAGTTAGGTACGTATAAATGATATTTGGAAAGGACTGAAGGACCGCTTTAGAGCTTCAGAGTGTCTAAGCGTATGTCAAAACTAACAGTAAACTCTGAATACAACAACAAACTCCAGTTACTAAATTTCACCGTGCGCTTCCAAGCTGAACAACATCTGTTTGCTCTGCTACTACTACTGTGTCACCTATCTAGCCCATTAGAAGAACTAACAACATGTGGTGGAAACAAATGTTTGTGAGGGGACAGCCGGTATGGAAAAGGAATTGAAATGAATATGTTTTACAAGATGTCCCTTGAAAACCTTTTTTTGAGTCAAAGATGCAACAGAAATTGAGAAAGAGTGTGCTGTGACGGTAATTTATGAAACAAACACACACATACAATACTTTGTTCCTAATTTCATGACACCTTCTTTGACACTGGTTTTAGGTTTAACATATTTAAGGTCATTTCATGATGTTTTACAAGAGCGTTTGGCTTTAAAGCAGGCTACTTGTTATCCAGTTCGGTTTTTCAAAAGTACGAGTGAGTATAAAGAACAATGAAACTGTCAAGGATGTATTTTTCATATCACAGGTAGGTGGTGTTAGATTAGATAAGCAAAATCATATCATATAAGTGATATCAAGAATATTTAATTGAGAAATTAAACCTTTACTATGGAAGTGATAGTGTGACAAGATTCATAGATGTTGGCTGGAAGCAGAAAGGCAGCCCGGTGTTTCTCCAGAAACCCTGTCATTATCTGACAGTTACAAATTTCATTCAGCAAGACATGACACTGACGCCTCCTTCCCACTTACCTGTCTGTTCTACAAGCTAACGAGACTCCCAAGTTTTCAAAAATTGAATTAAGAGAAACAAGATGGGAATGCTAACCCAGATCCCCCAACTGAGCAAGCAAATCCATATGACACATGTATTCTGCTTAGCACAGGCCCCACCAAAAAAAGAACATGGTGGGAGAGGAGAACAAACTCCCAGCATCTTTTCTCCTTTCTCACTAATAGTTACCCTATATACACAAACGCACACTTTCCATAATTACAGACTTGCCCCTGACCCGACGTGGGTGTGTCTGAGAACCATTAGTCCGTGGTGCGGCGTACTGGGATGCACATGACAATACGTACAGCCTGAGCATTACAGCTGGCTCAGTAATTCTAAAAATATATCATTTACAAATTCAGCCTATAATGTCTATCAAAGAGGTCATTTTTTGGCAAGTTGTCAATCAATGTGTCACTGGTTTTATCTCTTAAAAGCAGGGATTTTCACTTGTGGACTTTGCTTAACCTGACATTCTCCACACAAACAGCTGACACTACAAGCCTGCCCGTGCACTCTTTCACAAAGTCACATCTCACAACATGTGCAGATTAGTCTGATTCTCAGGGGTCCTCACACATGCCTAAATCACAATGCATATGTATTCGCCAAGGTGCTGTAGGTGAAACTACCTTCAAACACTGTCATGCTGTGTTTTTTGAAATACAGTCTGCAGCATAAGCCCAACAGATGAAGGCCCTATGGGTAACTGTGTATGCATGCATGTGTGTAGTTACATCAACAGCGTGCTCGCCTTTCCTAGAATCACCGTTTCTGTAGTGACTACATACAGCCATCTAGCTGCAGCTCTGATCTTCAGAGAAAAGAAAAAAAAATTGGTGAGGGATAGCAGACAAATCTCTCATGTCCTTGTGTCTCCCAGGCAAGTCCCATCTCAACAATCAGGGGCTCTCAAAAAATAATGATGTGTAAATGAGACATGGACACGCGGCTCTATATTTGAGCCGTTAAATACTGCCAGTTTGCATCAGAGGACGTCAGAGTCGGTGTCTGGGAGAGGAGTGGCGGGATGCCACTGTGTCTTTAAGCAGTAATCCCTCTATTCTCCAAGCATTCATTGCCGGTCATCTAATGGGCAGTTCGGTTTAATGTCCACCAGGGCAGCTGGGAGGTCCTGCACCATAAAAAAAATCACTGCTGCCCCTGCAGGCTGCGGCTGCCAGGCCTCACTCGCCTCTTTTTAACAGTTGGCCCAGACTGTCTCTCAAATCAAGACACGTTCTCATTTCATAAAAAGAGACAAAACTGGGTATGTGGAAATGTAACAAAAGGGGAAACAGTGTTGACATTCCTGATATGTATCATTTGGTCTTCTCCAAAAAATGGAAGCCAGGGCTTGTCCACAGAAGATGTGGTGAGGAGGGGGAACAGCAGTGTCTGACAGCTCCCTGTTCTCATGTGTGAGAAGCAGTGAAAGATCAGAGCATGCCCCTTGCAAATCCAAAGTTCTTACGATCTCCTTGTTATCTGATGAGCTAAATTGTGCACCTGTCCTGGCTCCGAGCGGCTGGAAACCAAGAAAACTTACCCAACAATCACCCATGGTACCACTGCCCCCTACCAACAGGAAACCAACGTAGCATTCCTTTGAATCCTGCCTCGGAATATCAGCATGCGTGTTTTCCGAGCACATGATCGCGCTTTTTTGTGCCCGCGCATGGTCAGGGTTTTGTGTTGTTGCTGTAGGGTCGATCACGTGATCGTCGAGCTCGTAAAAAGCCGTGTGTCTGTGTGTGTGTGTGTGTGTGTGTGTGTGTGTGTGTGTGTGTGTGTGTGTGTGTGTGTGTGTGTGTGTGAGAGAGAGAGAGACCTGGCATCATCTGAAATAAAGTTACTCAATGACGCTGTTGGGTTACATGTTACAAAGGTTACACGGCAGGCTGGAGAGAGAGAGAGACAGAGAGAGAGAGAGACAGAGAGAGCAGCAATTGCAACACTAATGCCCGCTTGCGGAACAATACGCAGCAAAAAAACAGAAAAGAAAGGAAAAAAAGCAAGAAAGCAGAAGTCCATCGTTTCATCCTCCAAAAGTTAGTTTGAGGTTTGCGAGGGTAAAATCCCAACTTGACATTTCACGACGGCTCTGAAAACTCCGATCTGACAAAAAAAAAGTATCAGCTGTCATGTGGCAAGCACGGTCTCTCTATGTAAACAAACAAGCTAACAAACAAACACACGAGCATCCCGTTCACTCACTTCAGTGTTTTTGTTGACGAGGAAACCGTACGCACGCACGCCGCGAACGTGTTTTCCACGACCCTCCTCCCTCCCCCACGAAGGTGTGTGGACAAGTCGTAGTAACGTATCTCGTGGACGCTGGGTGTTGTGTGTTGGGGGTGGGGGACTGAAACAAGCACGCATGTAACATGTAGTGCGCGTGCGACTGTTTTGGTCGTGACCGTGGGCACGTCCTTCCTTACCGCGATGAGCGTGTTATTCCTCTGCTCCGTGGACGAGGCAGAGTCCGGGTCCAGCTGCTTGCTCTGCGGCTGCTTGCTGCTGCCCCCGGCCGACTTCTTGGCCCTCTGCTCCAGACTCCGCTGGTACAGACTGACCGTCTCCCTCCGCTCGATCTCCAGCTGCTCGGCATGGGCTTGCTGGTACCTGTTCTCGCAGTTGACGTGGTGTCTCCGACAGCCCTCGATCCGCTGCCTCAGCCTCTCCACCACGGTGCTGTGCTTAGGTATGCCCCCGGCGGGCACCACGCTCCCAGCGCCCGGGTTCATGCCGTTGTTGATACAGATACTGCCGTTGGGTCCGGCAGCGGGGGAGGCGAAGTCCCCCATCACTGGGCCGAGTGGCTGCTATTTTGAAGGAACTTTTCTCCCCGTTGAAGCTCGTATCCACCGCCACCTCCTCCTCCGGCCACCCCCTCCTCCACCGCCGCTAACCTACTGTCCTGTCCTCTCTGTGTGCTCCACGGCGGAAGGGGTCCCGAGCGACCGGCTAGAAGGCGCGACCGGCAGCCGCCGCTGGAGCGAGCGAGGTTTAAAGGGCAGCGAGCCTAGCAGTCATATGGTGAAGGGGGAGGCGGAGGGGGTGAGGTGGTAGCGGAGGTAAGGGGGGGGGGGTCGCCAGTGGCCCTCTCCCCTCCCCGAAAAGGAAGAATAAGAAAAAACTGTTTCAAAACAACTCGCTCCAGAAAGCGCTGAAAAGCAGCCGGTCAGTCCCGGGCAGGGTGCAGCACCAGCCCCGAGTGTGTTCAGCGGTAAGCCGCTGCTAGCAACAACTCCGCCGGCGAGGCGACGACACGGTGGCGGCGGCGGCGGCGGCGGCCGGAGCCTTCGCAGCCTCTCTCCGGTCATACACACACGAACCGTCCCGTGGAGGAGCAGCAGCAGCGGCGGCGACGGTCCCCTCGCCGTCTCGCGGCGTCGTCCTCTGAGAAAAAGTTTTGCTGCCTGAACCGAAAGGGCTCCGGAGTTTCCCGTTGAACTTGCATCTCGTTTTTTTTTTTTTTTGGGGGGGGGGGGGGGTTGAAATAAATTGTGGGAAGGTCATTTTTCTGTTTCGGTGGGGTGAGCCAGCGGGCGG
>CAAKHD010007063.1:54920-75569 GCA_901007705.1 Fistularia tabacaria
AAAAAGTTCTCTCCACTGAATTTACTTTTAAAAGCCAAAAATAATAATTTGGTCTGTTTTTTCCCCCCCCCCCCCCCCCCCCACACACACACACACACATCTATACACTCACATTGACGGACGTAATGTTACTTCTCGGATAACTTTTAAATATTTGCAGTCTCAGTTCATCTTCATAGTGGAACATATTTATCTGGAATTGGATTTAAATATGTTCTCTGTAAATGAAATAAATTGCCACAGAGAGTTGTCATTTCATGAATATTATTTGTGTCCTTATACTAAAATGGAAACACTCCTAAAAGTAAGTGTTTAATAAACCGTTTCTTAGGTACCAATTCATCAGTATTTATTTGGATAAAGTTAAATAATCTTAATAAGATTAAGCGGTAAATATTTTATCATAGTAAAAGTCTTTATGACAAGCTACAGATTTTTTTCATGTTTCTTCAAATTGGTCTTGTTTTTATGGGGGCATCTTTGTAATACATGGGTATATGTGTAAAGTTTCATGTGACTGCATGTCACTGCAAAAGGTACTGTGCTGTAGACCCAAAAACAGTAAAAACAATAAAGGCTGAAGACGAATGCTGGTTTTTTTGGGCTTTGGTACAGCATGTGTTCAAAATCTAACAAAACATACATCTACTTAGTAAAAATCACAAGGAATGTGTATATTTTTGAGACATCTTAATTTCCTTTAAATATGAATGCCCCATCTTAATTTACATATCGTGTTGCAGGTACAATATTTGTTATTATGTATCCTGTGAGGTACAAAACTAAATGTTTGTTAGTTATTGCATTTGTTATTGCCAATGTTGAAATTCCAAGATCCAATCTGATCCAAAGGATGACTTTGAGACCCAAAAATAAGGAAAATGATTTAGTAACAAACAAACAAACTCATACTCAAGCCAAACAAACAAACAAACAAACAACAAACAAGATGCAGTAATGATAATAGAATAAAAGGTAAGAATGGAGGCAGGAATTAACAATGGCAGATTGTGCCACACCTGTGAAAGGTGTAAAAGGAGAATTATTCACACATTATTACCACAAACGATATACCCCTTATTAAAGTGATCGTTCAACACATTATTGCATGGGATGGGTATTTATTACGAAACTTTAACACGTTAATTCCCATATGGTATTATGCGATAAAAAAATTTAGAAAACGCATTTAGCCAGACACACTCACACACACATGAGCAGGGAGACATACACACGGAGACATCTCACTGTAGGTATGCTATCATAGAAAGAAAAAAAAAGAGTAATACTGATTTTTGTTTCGTTAACTTTTCAAAAACAAATTTTAATCTGAAAACTGTTGTACTGTAACAAGTAACTTTGATGTTGTCACGGTGACAGTTTATTATAACAATAAGTAATAATGTTATATCTTTATAAGGACTATATAGTCGAAGCAAGATAAGTTTGTATTTTGATTATGAAGAAACAAGTTTTTATAATATTGAATGTAAATGTTAATGGTCTATAAAATGCCAAGGAGAAAGATAAGATAAGATAATACTGTATAGATCCCCATAGGGGAAATACGTTTGTCGCAGCAGCACAACAATAACAATCCATCCATCCATCCATCTTCTGTCACTTATCCTACACTCAGGGTTGCGGAAAAAAAAGACAACATATGAATAAGCACTACACAATTAAAAAAGAAAGAACACAAACATACACACATATATATATAAATACATATACATATATATATATACAAACACACACACACATCTCTATACATGCCCATACACACATATACATACATACATACATACATACATACATACATACATACATACATACATACATACATACATACATACATACATACATACATACATACATACATACATACATACATACATACATACCAGTGGCGGGCCGTGCATTTCACACCTAGGCCTTCAGTCCGTCTGAATCAATCCACCCCTCAATAACTATTTTATGGCTATAAAACCATCTTATTATGCAGAAATGCAGTATAAAGAGCCGTTGCATTGCAGATAGACAACTCGTGTAGCCAAAATAAATGCCTTTCCTGAAGAAACAAACCCGGGGTGCAGAAGTCTCCTTCTACCGCAGCTGTAGCTGCTACGCACATTAAAAAAAGCATCAATAATTAATTATTAATTAATAAACCTCATAAAATTGCAATGTTATTTAGTAAAATAGCAACATTTTACTCAAAAATACTGATTATTTGTACACAAAATCCATCCTCCTTTCTTTCCTCAAGAAGAGTTCAATTATTCTGTCGTACAGATTATCCAGGCGTTTCAGTTCCATCAAGAAGTCCTTTTCTATCGCCATCGAAGCTAATGCTGAAAGTCGAGCCTGCCCTGTCGTATTTCTGGCATAAGTTTTAATTTGCTTTAGGGCTGAAAATGTTCGCTTGACAGAAGCAGACGTCCCACCATACACTTTATTAGTGGAAAGGTGGTAATGTAAATCCGTGTTGCTCTCAGCAATGAGAGAAAGAAGCTCCACATAGTTTCCTCTGTTTTTAGATCCAGCGCTTTCATCATGTCCCCGAAATGAAAGTTCCTGCTTGCCCAAAAAAATGACACAGTCTATCAGTCTTTTAAAGATTTCCCAATTTTCTTCACCTTTTCGTTGTGGAGCTCCGTTTCCCTGCGCACTTGCTCGCTCAGCTGTAGATCCACTCTGGTTTCCCCAAAAGTTTTTGAAAGCTCCGTTGCTTGTAAGTGTCCGCCAGTGCTTTGGTGTCTTGTTGCTGCCTTGGTTAGGCAAGTCAGATTTACAAACCCAGTGTGGCTCCAAACACCATGTCGATCAGTGGCAAATAACAAGCACTCCCAGCAATACAATTTGCAGTTTTCCTCGGAGCCTGTGAGCCAGGGGTACCGCTCGTAGTTAGTGGACTGAAAGTGGCGGACAAATCCTTTTCCCGGCTGTGACAGGCGTGCTAGCTTCGGAGTTGCCCGACCTTTCAGATGCCCTCCAGGCACAGTAGGTATGCTATCATAGAAAGAAAAACTCTCGAGAGTCTATTTCAACTAGAAAGTTTGTCAGTAATGTCTTTCATCAGTCGATTGTCTTGGTTGGCGGTTCAATCCCTAGCTCCTCTTGTCTTCATTGTCAAAGTGCCCTTGGGCAGGACAGTAAATTGCGCCAATTGCGCCTTTTATGGCAGCTCTGCGGTCATCGGAGTGTGTGCGTGAATGTGAACCATTGTAAGGCACTTTGGAACCGCAGGGGTGATTAAAGCACTATATAAGTGGGGACCATTTACTCTTTCAAAACGTGTAGGACTGTGAAATTGCATTTTCAGACTATGTTATCCAAACTGTCTAACAACAGTTAAAGAAATCAGAAATGGCTTCAAATGTTTGTCTCGAACAGAAAAGTTCAAGTTAAAACCAATAAGATGTGTTATGTTGACAATAAAAATATCATTATCCATTAATAGATTCAGAGTGGCTTAATAGTTTCAGTCACAATGGTAATAAGAATAGCAGCAATGTTTCACCAAAAAATCAGTTGTTTTAAAGTTGCTTAGAAATATACCAGTTTTAGTTATCCTTTCATCACAATGTAGACATGAGTATATTCACACCATCTCATCTATGAGACAAGTTTCGTGAAAAATACTCTACCGAGGAAAAGATGATCAAAAGACCTGTGACGCGGCTAATTCTTTCAGTTAGTCAGCTAATATAATGTACTGTTTTGGTGGAAATGCAAACTCCTTGATGCCTTTCCGGACTGGGTTATACTTCGCCGCTGACCCGCTTTCAACCACTCGAGCTCTTAGGAAAAATCGTACTTAAGCTGTCAGAGAACTATGCATGTTTTAGCATCTCATCGCAGCAAACTTTTTTGTTTTCTTCCTTTGAACAAATGAAAAGCAAATAGACGTGCCTTAATGTTCAAAAATACAGGGGAAGCAAGGACAATGAACTCAAATCGATCAAACTAATGCTGCAGTTGGTAATACCTGGACTAACTATAACTTCAGTATATTGGTGACCAGATAAGAATTTATTAAACTCCAATTAAGAGCTTATACATGCCTCCTGTTTGATTGCAAAAGTGAAGAGATTAATTTAAATGTTGCGAAGACACTTATCACAAACTCCCACTGCTGCAAGGTTCTGAGATGCTATATATGGCTTTGAAAAAAAGCATTGAACTAAGTGACTCACTTATGACTAGTGATGGCCCATTATACTAGGTGATGGTGTGAATTCAATTCAGTAAATTACAAACTGAAATCAAGTGATCTGCGTCCATATCCATAGCACATTTGTGTAGCAACACGCGTCTTCTTCTTCTTTTCCTTTCGGCTTTTCCCTTTCTGAGGTCGCCACAGTGAATCAACCTTCTCCATCTAACCCTATTCTCTGCATCCTCCTCTCTCACGTCATCTACCTTCATATCTTCTCTCACTACGTCCATAAACCTTCTCTTCGGTCTTCCTCTGGACCTCCTGCCTGCATTTCCCATTCCAGCATCTGTCTACCAATATAGTCCCTATCCCTCCTCTGTACATGACCGAACCATCTCAGTCTGGCTTCTCGGACCTTCTCTCCAAAACATCTAACATGTGCTGTCCCTCTGATGGACTCATTTCTGATCCTATCCATCCCCGTATCTCCCAAAGAGAACCTATCATCTTAATCTCTGCTACCTCCAGCTCTGCCTCCTGACTTTTGTTCAGTGCCACTGTCTCCAAACCATACAATATCGCTGGTCTAGCCACTGTATGTAAACCTTTCCTTTCATTCTAGATGATATTCTTCGATCACAAAGAACCCCTGAAACTTTTCTCCACCCATTCCAACCTGCTTGAACCTGTTTCTTAACCTCTTTTCGACACTCTCCGTTGCTCTTGACTGGTGACCCTAAGTACCCTAAATCCTCCATCTTCTTGATCTCCTCTCCCTGTAACCTCACCGTCCCACCCGGGTTCCTCTCATTCACACACATATATTCTATCCTGCAACGACAAGCCTTCATTCCTCTCCTTTCCAGAGCATACCTCCAACTCTCAAGATTTTCCGCAACCTGTTCCCTTTTCTCACTACAGATCACAATGTCATCTGCAAACATCATGGTCCATGGAGATTCCTGTCTAACCTCATCTGTCAGCCTGTCCATCACCACTGCAAACAGGAAGGGGCTCAGAGCTGATCCCTGATGAAGTCCAACTCCACCTTGAACTTCTCTGTTTCACCTAGAGCACACTTCACCACTGTCTCATAACCAGCATACATGTCCTGGACCAGTCTAACATACTTCTCTGCTACTCCAGACTTCCTCATACAAAACCAGAGTTCATCTCTTGGCACCCTGTCGTATGCTTTTTCTAGGTCTACAAAATGTAGATGTACATGTACAATGTAGCTCCCTCTGACCTTCTCTGTACTTCTCTATTAGCATTCTCAAAGCGAATACTCCATCTGTAGTACTCTTTCTAGGCATGAAGCCACACTGCTGCTCACAAATACTGACTTCTGCTCTCAGTCTAGTTTGCACTACTCTCTCCCATAACGTCATTGTGTGGCTCATCAATTTTATCCCTCTATAGTTACTGCAATTCTGCACATCCCCCTTAATCTTAAAAATGGACACCATCACACTTCTTCTCCACTCCTCAGGCATCTTCTCTCTCTCTAAGATCCTGTTGAATAATCTAGTCAGAAACTCTGCCGCTGCCTCTCCTAGACACTTCCATACCTCCACAGGTACAACATCTGGATCAACTGCCTTTCCATTCTTCATCCTCTTCAATGCCCTCCTCCTCACTTCACTTTTACTAATCTCTGCTACTTTGTGGTCTACAATAGTCACCTCTTCTTCCCTTCCCTCTCTTTCATTTTCCTCATTCATCAGCTCTTCAAAATACTCTTTCCATCTTCCCATCACTCTTCTAGCATCTGTCGATACATTTCCCTCTCTATCCTTAATCACCCAGACCTGCTGTACATACAGCTCCTTATTGTCCAGCCGAGCATACAAGTCATCGTATGCCCTTTGTTTTGCCTTTGCTACCTCTATCTTTACCTTACGCTGCATCTCCCTGTACTCCTGTCTGTTCTCTTCAGTCCCCTCAGTGTCCCACTTCTTCTTTGCTAACCGCTCTCTCTGGGTACACTCCCGCTCTTCCTCATTCCACCACTAGGTCTCTTTATCTGCGTTCCTTCTAGACAGCACACCAAGTACTCTCCTACCTGTCTCCCTGATCACATCAACTGTAGTTGTCCAGTCATCTGGAAGCTCTCCCTGACCATCAAGAGCCTTTCTCATCTCCTCCCTGAAAACCATACAACACACCTCCCTTTTTAGCTTCCACCACTTTGTCCTCTGCTCTGCCTTTGTCCTCTTGATCTTCTTTGTCATCAGAGTCATCCTACAGACCACCATCCTATGCTGTCTGGCTACACTCTCACCTACCACTACTCTGCAGTCACTGATCTCTTTCAGATGACCTCGTCGATACAAGATGTAGTCTACCTGCGTGCTCCTACCTCTGCTCTTATAGGTTACCCTATGTTCCTGTCTTTTCTGGAAAAAAAGTATTTACTACAGCCATTTCCATCCTTTTTGCAAAGTCTACAACCATCTGTCCCTCTACGTTCCTATCCTGGATACCAAACCTGCCCATCACTTCTTCATCACCTCTATTGCCTGCACCAACATGTCCATTGAAGTCTGCCTCAATTACCACTCTCTCATTTCTGGGGATATTCTGCATCAGTTCATCTAACTCATTCCAGAACTTCTCCTTCTCCTCTAACTCACATCCTACCTGTGGGGCATAACTGCGAACAACATTGACCATCACTCCTTCAATTTTCAAATTTCAGGCTCATAAGTCTATCTGACATTCTTTTCACCTCCAGAACATTCCTAACAAGCTCCTCCTTCAAGAGAACTCCCACTCCATTTCTCTTCCTGTCAGTACCATGATAGAACAACTTAAAACCTGCTTTCAGGCTTCTAGCCTTACACCCTTTCCATCTGGTCTCCTGGACACACAGTATATCCATCCTCCTTCTCTGCATCAAGTCAACCAACTCTCTACCTGTTCCTGTCATCATCCCAATATTTAAAGTTCCTGCTCTCAGTTCCAGATTTCTTGCCTTTCCTCTTCTCTCTCTGCTTCTGAACACGCCTTCCTCCTCTCCTTCTTCGACCCACAGTAGCCCAATTTCCATTGGTACCCTGTAGGTTATCGGCACCAATGGCAGTCGTTGTTAACCCAGGACTCGACCGATCCGGTATGAAGTTTTTAGGTTTGATTCGCATATTTGGTTTTGGTAAAAGTTTTACGCCGGATGCCCTTACTGACTCAACCCTCTGCATTTATCCGGGCTTGGGACCGGCTCAGGGAGACACTGGCCCGTGCCCCTCCCCGAGTCTGGCTCACGGGGACACTGGCCTGTGCCTGAACCAATTTTACTTACAAATACTGCACATAAAGGTGTACAGCCAGTGGTACACTGCGCAGAGATGCTAAATATGGGAACTTAAAAGTCTCATTTTTTTGTGTGTATTGGTGATTTTTCTCTTGAGAGTGAGTGGCATCACTTCCAAAATAATTTCAGCTGAAAGTCTCCATAATAAGGGTAAGTGTGGATCTTTAATAATAGCTGTTGAAAATAAGCTGGTAAAAGAGAGGAGCACGAAGAGGAAATAAAAGAGACATTTTTTTTAAAATATTTTTTTCAGATGAGAGCACTTAAGGGGTATTAGAGTGGAAAGATATGGGAGAAGGGAAGCTACGTGAAGTAATGTGATTCACATCCTGTTCATCAACCTCCAGAACCTGATATTAAGATAAAGGTTTCCAATGAAATTAGATCTTTCATGTAGCCAGTGATTGCTTGTTATGTGTTGAATCATAAGGACCTATACATTACATGAGTTTATGATAGAGAGCACATGTTTTAACCATTAAAGAAAAAGTTACCATTAAACAGTCATCCAACCTACAAATGCCAAGCTCCCCGTAGTGAAACATCATATATGACTGTGCCTCCAAAACCTTTTACATATCACTGCCTTATCAAAATTCTATTTGTAATTTACTATTGATTAGTAGTGGCTTGCAAACATTCAGGTTTCTCACAAAGTGGCAGATGTCACATCTTGGAGCAGCTGCAGAAGGGCTTGTGACCTCACTTCTTTTCCAAGGCCGTAGGTACACAAAACCAACATCCTTGTGAAGTTTAAGTGCTGCAGTAACTACCCCCCCATCCCCAGTGCTCTTCAACATTTGCGTGGACAGCGAATGTACCGCTAGCATTTGCATTCTCACTCCTAGAAAAGAAACTACTCTTTACCAGCAGGTGGCAGTAAATTGTATTCATCCAGCAAAAGTGGCAACCTCGAGACCATGGACTGAGCATGTAAGTAGTTTGCTGACCATTTAGTTTAATTTAGTGGTTTAGTTTGTGATGCAGCCTCTTGTAATGGAGATAATATTCACATATGGCAATATGGGAGTTCAGACTGGTTACCAGTTGAACATAAGGCTATACACAGACACATCCAACCATTTACTCTGTCATTCACAACAAAGGAGAATTTAGAGGCCTCTCTTGACTGACTGCATGTTTTTGGACTGTGGGCGAGAGGTGGAGGGGAACCCTTCCAGGAAAACTTGAAACTTGAAAACGTGAGGAAAAGTCGTTCCCAGAAATTACTAGATGAGGTTTAATCACATATTAAGTAGGACGCATAACATGTCCCTTCTTTGCAAACTCTTTACCACTTTGGCTTCAATCACCTCTTGCCCCTCATTTTCTTGTGCTGAAACTGATCACCAATCTGAGTGAGATCTCTCCAGAATGAAAAAGAGAGCTTCTTGTTTTATCTGGCCTGTAGACCTCCGGAACTACTCAGGTTATTCTGATGTGGCTTGCCAAATACCTGAGATACAGAGACGTCTACCCCCTCGGTAGTTTACTGAGTTCTAAGCTTCCCAGAAATGATACCTCAATCAATCAACATAAAATAGCTAAATCTATGGAGACACTTGATTAAATGAATAATGTTTTATGAAAAAAAGATATTTGAAATGCATATTATTAGCACCTTGGACACAAAAAGAGATGCCCAGTGCAGGTCTAATGTACCCCATAGTAGGAAGGTGTCTTTTTTTGAAACATCAATGACATTGCTTGATGGACTGATTGCATTACAAACAAAGAAAAACATGTCACCTAGGTTTGATGTAGATCAGGTGGTAAGAGTGGCTTGTATTTGAAGTGAAAGTTCCTGGTTCAATTCATGTACTCCAAGACACTGAACTGCTAACTTCTACCCGGGCGCCGCTCATTTGCTGTCCACTGCTCATGGCTCATCCATGATAGGTTATATGGAGAGGAGAAATTTAGAATAAAAAAATAGAACGGTCTTCATTGTCCTTGCAGAGAACAGCGTGTACAGTCTGACGAGAGTTGATTTTCAGCTCGGTAACATACTCAGTATGAAAAGAAAAACAGAAAAAGAAAAAAATGTTGCTGATATTATGTTGTATGTATAACTGAATGTGTCAAAATAATCATTTTTCTTTCTTTCTTCAGGGGGAGAAACACCCGTTTTACCTTTTCTGCAGTCACCTCAAATGGCATCTTTTGAGGATGTGTCTGCCTTGAGACTGCCCCACTCCCTCTTGAGCTACAAACGGCCATGTTTAGCGCTCCTCTAGACATGTAAACAGTCTTGGTGTGTAAAATGGACGAAGTTCCCCTTTTAGTCCTGGATGCAGGAGGTCGCTGGGAAAAGAATCCATTGGTGAAGACAGCAGTAAATTAGCTGTGTTTAATAATGTTGTAGTGTGACGCTTGTCCGGCAGATGCATCCATCTACAACAGCCTTCTCTGTATGTGGTCTTTGTGGCCCTATATTTATGTCCCCAGACAAGATGACATTGTCCCTTGAACATTCACACAAATGTTGTTTTAGAGTGTAAAACAACTGACAGCGTTGTCTCTCTTGAGCAGAAATGGCCCAATTCTCTCCCTCGCTCACCAAACTCTCTGTGTCTCTCGTCTCCTCTCATTTTTTTATTTTTGTATGCCATGTCATGTGGGAGTTCTGAGTCCCATCCCAGACTGTTCAGGCCATATGTACTGCCCTGTCTCTTTCAAAGTTTCCCAATCAACACACACTGTCTACATGGCCATTACAACATAAACAGCATATGCCTCTAAAATCTCCATTGGCTGCCTTTCCTTTATGTTTCTGGTTTCACATTATTTTCAGTCATATCATGTATACACAACATTTTTAAACCATCGCTTGTTACATTAGACGGTTTTGATAATTCAGAACCTTCCGAAAACAATATTGCAACCCTGCAGACTAAAATTATCAATTTCAACCAAATCCTAAATGGAGTTTGGCATTTTTTTGGCACAGACATATGGAGTCTGATATTTGACATTAAAAAGAAGCCAGACTTCTCAATGGATATTCACTCAGAGTTACTTACAGACCTGACAGGTTTAAACTACCATTTAATCATGTGGTTACAGTCATAACTTGGCATTCATCTCCAGCAAAAGTCAATGGACTCACCAAGAACTTTTTAAAATTGGTCATGGCCTGAAAAACATACATCGGTTTATGTATTAGTACTTTTTAAGGAACCACTTGACAGCCTTTTTGCGAAGAAACAAAACAAAATCTCCTTTAATTAATGTTTCCTTAATATCCCTCTTCGTTATTAGTTTAGGGATTCATTTTAATGATTACATCCTTTGAAAATCTGATAGTTCCCAGGAAAAACAACTATGAGGTGCAAAGGAGAAAGACGCATAAAGCAGCAATGTTTATGAATGGATAAAACAGTTGAAAGCAATTATTTGCATGTAACTATAAAACAGCATGTTGTATTTATTTCAGTCGCCATGCATGAACCTGATATCCACTTCCACACATCTTCCTTCCCCGGGAAGGTTAAGAATTAACATTTAAAAGCAGGTCACCAAAACAAGAGATGAACATTATAGATAAGCGGCAGATCATTCAGTGAAGTCTGCTATCCTCCGGAGCTCCCACTGCTGCCGCAGCGTTTCTCTTCATATCTGCGGAGTAAGTCACTGAGAGGGGGAGGGACAGCTGGTCCAACAGTGGCAGAGACATCTTTTGTTAGGGAGGAAAAACCATCATGGAGTCAAATCTCTAGTATTTCAGGGATATCCAGTGTATTTTGCTTCCATCATCCAGTTTGAGACCTGCTTTGCATCGGATGGTCTTCGAGGCAAATGGAGGCACAGATTTGAGACCTCGATGGTTTATTAGTCTTCTAGAAAACAAGTGTAAGCTTTCTCTTAGCAATACCAGAATCCCCGAATCTTGAATTCTCACCATATTTAATCCAAGCAGCTTTTCAGATTATATATGCTAACAGTAGGCATGCTGATAAACATATGAATGAAAATTCAATTTGCTATTTTGGATAGAAATGATCAAAATATGGACGCAAAACCCATATATTTTGTTTTTCTATACTTTGTCTGTGGTAAAAAGGTAAAAAAGGCCAGAAATGCTACCTGGTCATTTTGTTCCCCTTTCCTTTTTAAACCCTTGCAGGTAAAGAGAGTTTAAGATACTTAAGAACACCAATAATGTAATTTAGTGAATAATAGTAGTAGTAATAGTAAATATGGCATGCTAATTTCAAATATCATGTTTATTTGCAATTTCTGTCTAAGCATGCAGCAAAAACACACATCCCATCCATTATGTGATGTACACACAAGGGGTATACAAATTCTAAGCACCAAACGTAATTGCAATAAATACAGAATTTAAGATGAGCGCAAAGTGTTTTGGCTAAAATGCAAGTGTGCATGATGTGCAACAACAAAGTAAAATATTAATTTCTGACCATGATAGAAAAAAGATTGATTGCAAAGATTATCAACCCTCTTAGATTGTAGGTCATGGTACCAGTGAAAGCAGAAACAGCTAGATAAGTTAGTAACAAAGGATGGTGGGAATCACAGTGTCAGGAGAATCTTATTACTACAGTGTTTCTGATGATTTCATCACTCTCCATCTGCCAGACCTGAAGCCATGAGGATTTTCTTGGAACATCTTGGCTTTCTCTTTGCTTTGTAGCAAAGAGGAAGTTGCTTTGCTTGTTGTCCAGAAGAGCAAGGGGATATCTCCCCTGGCAAAATAATGGCTCAACTCTTGCCGATGCCTCTTTTTATGTGTTCTGTAGTGTACTAGACCTACGAAACAAAGACAGTCTGGCTGAAAAAAAAAGAAAAAAAATATTGCAGGCATGGAGCTGAAATTTAGTAAATAAATAAAATTTAGTTCATTCTCCAACCAAAAGCAGTGATTTCCTTGTCGGGTCAGTTAAACAGTTTCATGAACTTCCTGCAGACTGACATTCTGTCAGTCAAAAAAAATCAAGATAAATAGTGGCAGTGAAAGTTCCAAATCACATTCCCACTTTTATTTGATCATTGAACAGTAATCATAACCAGTATTATAGCAAGTTTCTAAATAACTGAGCGATTGAACTTTCCTCCTTTCATCTAAATAACAGATTATACACAATAAACTGTTGATTATGAAAGAACTTGTTGAAAGTGATGAGTAATGTATACATGAAAGTGACCTTTATCCAGTTAAACCACAAGTCCCTCATTTACATTCATAACAACTTCATGTTGTTGGTAAGTTTTATTTGTTTATCCTCCCGTATTTCATTTTGTAACGGTATTACTGAATCCCAAAGCTAATTCCTGCCTACTTAGTGTTTGGCAGATCACAACTAATAAAGTCATCCTGTACCACTCGCACGAAGCAAGGAAAACATTAGATGAGCTCCTTAACGAAGTTTCAATGTTAAAGATGTAGGCACTTAAGAGGACAAGGAAAACACTGGCAAGGAAGAAATAAGCAGGATGTTTTGCAGTAATTTTAGTAATTCTGAGTTATATGTCAAAGCTGCAAAAGTGTATGGAGTGAGTTTACAAAGTTGCATTCATTACAAAGTGATTAGGCAGTTTAAATGAACCTTTAGCCTGTAATGCAATGTATTGATGTGCTTATGCAATAACAAAAAACACCTGTCATAAAGCCTGTAGGATATGTTTACTGTTAATTTGTATTTCCATCTGTGAGTTTTATTTCTTTCAACCTAATTTCTTGGACCATACCTTTCTTTGATTGGCTTCAGGTCTGACATCCGCTACTTCCATGTCCAATGAGTCCATGGCCCTGAAGCTTTACTGAGGCAAACTGTGACACTAAATGCAACCAGGAAATATTCAGTCTGATCTGATACATTTGCTCTTTTTCTGGCTATGACATGTGGCGGCAATAAACTAAAGTTAAGTTCAGAGCTTTTGCAGCAATAAAGGTCAAACAAAATATTATGTCTAGAGTTCTGCGAGTATGAGATTCTGCTGATAATCATCCAGTTTTCTAACTGTCGTGGTGTTATATTGACTGGTAACGAACCTGCCAAGCACTAATGCCATTTCACAGGGTAGATCCGTCCGGTGCCCTCTAGTTCGTTCGAATTTCCAGTGGTTTCAAATAAGAGGACCAGTCACAGCCAGTTCTCTCTGGAGTGTTAAATACTATTTGCTGTGTTTTTGTAAATACTGGATTACTGCGGCAACTGCCAAATAGGATTGAGAGACATGGGTGGTTTGTTTACTGTGAAAGATAAACAAAGCACACCCAAAGTCATCAATGAGACGAAAAATGTGTTTATTGGACCTCTGACTGTATTTGATAGCAGTGTGTTGTCAGTTTACACACTTTTGAGTGTCTTTGCTCGTTCCTGTCCTCCATTACTTCAATTGGTCATTCATTGCTCGGTTCATCTCTTCGTATATGATTCCTATTTGAAGGAAAGATTTGGATGGGTAACCGACTACCATATGTCTGCATTAGTTGTAAAATGACTTGCTGGCATGAAGTATACACAATGTAGCCCCAAGGGGCACAAGCCAGTGATCTCTTTGAATCCGTTCCAAAGCCAGTACTGTATATGCAGAGAGTAGTGTCAGATAGGGAGTCAGACCTAAAAGGCAGCTTAGGAGCAGGATTGAAGTTGCTCTATCATGTTGCTGATGAGAAAATAAATGGGGTAGATGTTATTTTCAAGGAGGAATTTGTTTGGAATGCTCTGAAGGTGAAACGAGTGTTGAATAGACAAATGAGTCTGAAGCTAAAATATGAAGGTCTGATGCCCAATGTTGTCAATGGCAATGCTCCACAGGTGGGATGTGAGTTAGAAGAGAAGGGGAAATTCTGGAGAGAGTTAGATGAAGTGATGCAGAATATCCCCAGAGGTGAAAGATCGGTAATTGGTGCAGACTTCAATGGACATATTGCTGCTGGAAATAGAGATGATGATTAATAAGTGATGAGCATGTTTTGGTATCAAGGGTAGGAACGCAGAGGAACAGATCGTGGTTGACATTGTGAAAAGGATGGAAATGGCTGCAGTGAATCCTTTTTTTTTTTCTTCCATGAAGAGGCAGGAGTTAGTACTCGCTCTTGTTGGTTAGGAGGGGCTTCCAGATGACTGGAGAACTGCAGCAAATTTGAACAGGGACACTGATCTGTGAGTACCTAGTGTGTCATCTGGAGGGAAAGTAGATAAGGAGAGTCGGTGGTGGAATTAGGAAGTGTAGGAGTGTATACATACAAAGGTTGGCCACTGAGGGGACTGAATAGACAGGAGGACAGGGAGATGCAACACAGGGTGTAGGTAGAAGTGGCTGAGGTTTAACAAGGGGAGTACAGCCACTTGTATGGTGTGCAGTAAGGAGGCAGAGACTGAGTTGTACAGCAAAGGTTTGGCGAAGCAGAGACATAGAGATGGGAAGAATGTACAGCAGGTTAGAGTGATTAAGGATTGAGAGGGAAATGTATTGACAATTATCACAAATTTGATGGGAAGATGGAAGACAGAAGAGGAATGAAGAAAATTAGGGATACAAAGTGCAATAGGTCACCAATTTGGACTGTGATTTAGCCTGGATTGGTAAAGGTGAAATAAGGAGGGCTTGGAGGATGAGGAGTGCAAAGGCAATTGGTCCCGATAATATACCTGTGGAAGTACGGAGGCGTCAAGGAGAGGTGGCAGTAGATATTTGGACTTGGTCCTTCAATCTGATCTCAGGGAGTGAGACAATGTCTGAGGAATGGAGGAGACAGGCTGGTGACGATTTATAAGAAGACAGATATGCAGGATTGTGTTAAATGTAGAGGAATAAAGTTAATGAGCCATAAAAATGAAGTAATGGGTAAGGGTAGTAGGAGCTAGACTGAGGGCAGAAGTGAGCATTTGGGAGCAGCAAAAGGATTTAATGCCAAGATTGAGTACTACAGATGCAATATTTGCTTGAAGAATGTTGATAGAAAATTACAGAGAAGGTCAGAGGGAACTGCAATGTGCCTTTGGAGATCTTTGAAAAGCACATGACAGGGTGCCAAGAAAGAAGCTGTGGTATCGGTGTGATAGAAGAGGATGCAGAGAATAAGGTTACATGGAGGCATATGATTTGACCCCTGAAGGGAATAGTGGAAAGGAAAAGAAGAAGGTATAAAGTATGCAGAGAAACAACTCAGTCTGTTTAAGAAATCTTAATTTGCTTATCCATCTTCGTCTAACTTATAAAGTATTGGGTAGGAATTCTTTTACCTCAACTATGTGATACCAGAGGTTACAGGCTCGTTGTGTTGTTCTGTCCTGGTTATGAAGATAAATTGACAGTACAAGTAATAGCTACATCTAACAGAAGTGCTATTCCCTCACGATTCATTCACTACTGACATTGCATTCTCACAAAATGACTTATTCATCATCTCCTGGTTAAAATGATGACTCACATTATTTTTTCTAGATTATGTTTTCAGTTTGAAATCATTTGTCTTTCAGCTCTATAAAATGAATGATATGTTCATACATTTACATGAATGGCAAACGTGAATCTCCACAAGCTGGGGTTATTCTCAGGAGCTCTCTGATACTATTTGCAGTACTGCCCAAGGTATTTACCATCCCCCATTTGGAGTCTGTGAACTGTAATTTCAACTAAATCTAGAATTTGTAGAATGGAATTAAACTTTTAATCATGCTCTGTATAAACCCATGTTATATGATTTTAATTATATTCTATTTATACAAATGAATCTCTTCAACAGCAAAAATTCACTGTGGGCATAATCACTTCTTTAATACAAACTATTGCAAAAAGTTGCCATTTATAAATGACAGAGTGCACGAGCAAGAATTGAAGTCGCCCAAGACAGGAATAACAAGGTTGAACATGTTTTGAAAAGAATTAAACACAGACGCATCACCTCTTACCCCTTTTTATTGGTCAAATCTTCATTTTTGTAAGCCCATCATTGAGACCCTTTTTCAACACAGTCAGACCATGCAATGAAGGCCACTCTATATGCCCCTCATTACAAGCCTTTAGTTATAAAGCTCTGACTTACAAATACATACTAATTTTTGATTGAGATGAGAATATATTGAGTTTTTTCCTTTTTTATTTTTCCAATAGTAATGAGTGACGATGTCCCTCCACTTAACATATGGTGTGTTCTCCCAGCAACTCCTGTGAAAACCCTGACCATGGGTTTGTGGTCTGCAAACAGAAAGATAACTGAGTGATTGCAGCCACTTTGCATGAGCCCCCACCTCAGAGACTCCACAAGGCTGTGTGCTCAGCCTTCCCTCCTCTTCTCTCTGTGCGCCTGTACTAAATCCCATCACAAACAGAGTAATTAAATTTGCTAATAACATGACACGTTGATGTGTTGGGGCAGGAAACCGTAGGCCCACCTAGAATCCAGACATACAGAAGGCTTATACTCAGACAAGAACTGGGCGGTAATATCCTCCACTGTGAATAAAAAAAGACAGAGGCAAGAACTCCCGGATTCAGGCTCCTGGGCATCCACATTTGAGCAGGTCAAACAACAAACACAATGTCTGTCGTCATTCGGTGATATTCAAGCAGTAAAAACACCTTGCAATATCTTTCTAGTGCCACTCCCATTAATCATAAAATAAACTCTGCACAGATGGATCCCTCGGAAACATACTGCACAGTCTCCGAATACTTGGGTTGAATAAATTGTTTCCTTGCAATATCCTGAAGTATGATTATAAAAGGAAGCAAGTGTTGTGTAATGCACAAGGTTGCTCGTTTGAGTGTTTGTGGTTTCATTTTTCACAACCTTGATCTGTGAAAGAGAAATGACTTACATGGACTCTGTATATATTATTCATTAAATATTTTCAAATAACACTGTATATGTTCCCAGTTTGCCCAAATTTCATTGTGAGGCACCAACATGATTGCAATAAAGGAGTTCAATAAAATTAGACTTCGCTGCCAATGATCATCCAAAATATCGTGTGCTCACTAAAATACTCTGTCTTTGTTATACAGAGTACTGATGTGAAACCTGAGCTTTTGGGTTCAGTTTCAATTGAAGGAATACCTCATTAGGACATGCGCTAACATTTGCAGCTATACTGTAGAGAGTTATTCTAAGTAAAACTCCAGCCTTTCTCCAGCACACTTCATCTGTCTTTCATTTTATTTGAAAAACATCCACCATTGTTATTGAACATGAGTGGATCGACATTGACAGATACCGTTCACTTTCGAAGCTGTAAAACGAGGGGGAGATACATTTATTTGTTTTTTTTGATATCCCTCGATGCCATGTGTTTGAAATGAAATGTTAATTCCAGCATCAACCTCTGCAAGAACCAATCACACAGCTATTGGGACGTCACAAAACTCCTCGATGTCTTTCAAAACATCGATTATCTTATCACAACATCTGCGGTTAAGTTACTACTTGGGATTTGGGGGAATATCTTTTTTTATTCTGAGGTTGTTTCGCTAGAATTACGTGCTAGTATAGCTGCTCATTGCCATTAATTATAACAATTCAGCCACTTTATAAATAGTGTTTTGTATTTGCAATGTTTAAAAGGATATTGAGGTGGATGCAGTTTATTTTTATTGTTAAACTAATCCAAGAGATTTGCACATCAGCCAAACATAGTTACACAGATATGATCTGATCACGTGATGCTGAATGATAGCTGGGGTGCAATTGGACCAAAAAAGACGACCATGTTTATCAAATCCAAAATCCAATTTTCGTTGACTTTTATTGAGTTAAACAGAGGCCATGACAGGACAATTAGATGTAGTCCATGTGAATACTGATCAGACAGATAGAACCAGCATGAAACTTTGGTTTCTCTATCCGAGCAGAAAATATACTTCATGGTTGAATGAGTCACTTGAAAATACTTGCATGTATCAACATCACTGCCAGTTTTGCAATGTAGTTTGCCGTCTTTTTATATAAATGAGATTTGACTGAACCTTCTGATAACAAAAAGAAATGTTCCACTGGTTAAGGCGATGACAATAAATGCAATTTTAAAGTTTTTTTTATAGCCTGAATTCACCAGGATTCATAATGTCTCACAATCTCACACCCAGCTCTCATGAGACAACAGTGCATCTCAAGCCAAGCTTTTGCACGGAAATTCCACACCATTGCAGCAAAAAAATATAAAAAAATGACCATGAACACGCCTTGTTTGTTTTTACGGAACCAAACAAAGCCGGCATAATGCTGGCCAACATACAAATTTTCAGAGTGTTCACAAAAACAAGCATGATGCATAAACAATACGACGTCTGTGTTTTGATTGAGCAGGACCACTGTTCCAGTTGTACCTTTGAGTGGGACGATTCATGGCTGTGATTCTCTGTGTTTCCAGATCAACGGCAGATTGCTCAGCCGCCCATCCAGATTTCGTGCACTTTTACAAACACAGTATAATAATTGGACGATATTGTAAACATCAGTTACAGGGGAAGAATTTAGCATGAATGAGCCACGACAGTAGTTTGGCTCTTTGTCCGGAGCTTGCCTCCAAACATGATGCTTCAGAGGAACACAAAAGAGCCAGAAGGATTAGGGCCTCTATCAATGGAGATAAAGTCTTTATCCACAGCTTTTCACCAAGTGGCAGAGAAGAAAGTGGGATGGAGCTGCCATCCAGAACAAACTTGCTACACAGGAAAGCTTTTCTAGCAGTGATGACCTTATTTTACAAGCTCTAACTAAACACCGGGAACAGCTGTAAGTACTAGAATGGAAACAAAAGTTGTACATCGGGAGTTTCACCCTCAGTCAAGCAAGATGGCTTTTCCACTGTCTTCCAAAACGACTGGGCCCCTCCAACTTCCAGTCTTGTGCTGCCCTTTGCACAGAGAGTGAGCGTCACACGACGGCAAATGTTGGGATGGCAGCGCTAACGTGAAAGGACAACAGTTGTTTTTGCAAATATTATCCCCAGCAACACTGCTTGACTTAGGCATAAAATCTCAGTTTGACTCCCAAGCTCCATAATATTTGGAGTACTTTGAAAATCTACTTGATTTTCATTGTAAAATATGAATCACTTTCTTACTCATACCACCCCAAATTGTACTTATAAGGCCAGTGCTGTGCGCTGACTCATTAAGCCAGCTGATGTAAGTACATCAAAGTTTTCCAGATCTCTGACGCTGATCTGGCTTCCTTCTCCTTCAGCGTTGTTTCCCCATCTCACTCTCCGCATTGGTAGAAAATCTTTGTCACTTTTTGTGTCAAAAGGCCACCGAGATCTGGTTGAGAAAAGAGTCCGCTGTGTGTCCGGGGGATGTGTGTGGTTGTTAATGGCTCTGGAGTGCGGCTGCCCATTCTGGCCAGCTTAGCACTGTAGGAATGAATGGAATGTTGTTTTACGCACGTACGCACACACACACACACACACACACACACACACATGCAGTATAAATGAGCAACACTCGGAATCACTAACGTTTAACTATTTTTACTTTTTCTTTTACTTCTTCTTATCTTACCAAAGCCTGAAGTTTTGTTCTGCTGAAACGGCTTCATTTTAAGGTTGAACTTGTTAAAAAAAAGATAAGATTTTATGTTTTTGTTTTCACATCCAGTTGTCAGCATTGACATTTTGGGAGTTTGTGGATGTTTTTAGGATTGGATGGTGGGGCGAGTGGAGGGTTAAGGGGGTGGGGGGCTGTAACAGTTTCACTCAGTAACAGTCAATGTTGAAGTTAAAATTCAAGTTTCCTGAACAAAAAAAAAAAATTACAGGCTGTACTCTGTTCGTGCCACTATCCCAAATTCACTTTTATGATAACGACACTTGTAAGTTAGCCAGTCATTGATGTAAAAGAATTGTTTTTTTTAGAAGTTAAGTGATTATTAAGTGTTGTTAATGGCTGTTTTCACTGGATCTGCCTCTGCGCCGTACGCCCACACAGAAGCACAAAAGCTCATTTGTTCGCTCCCAAACAAGGGAGAGACGTATTTCTCTATCTTTTCTCACTGTCATGCCGGTTTATCTGCTCACGACTTCAAGTGTAGGAGGTGAGGAATGAGTTTACACAAAAGGTACACACACACACACACACACACACACATACACACACACACACACACACACACACACACACCCACACACACACACACACACACACACACACACACACACACACACACACAGAGTTTGTTTATGTTTTAACCTTGTGGGACAGT